>VWPV01000546.1:0-106643 GCA_013389885.1 Geococcyx californianus | reverse complement strand
TATGATTCTGTGATTCTAAGCTAAATGACCCTCAGGTAAACAGCGCTTGGACTTTCTTCAAATGAAATGAAATATAGTGATATTATGAGCATCTCTTACATAATACATCCAGCAGCTCTTCCTAGAACTTTGCTTCTTATATTTTTCTCATCTATAGCTGAAGGTATGATTAGTGTGGCGTGATGTTTGCAACTTCCGCTCACAAGAACTATGTTAATTAGTTGGTTTTGCTTTATAACTCACAGCTTTTCAAGATTAAGAATGTCATATTAAAGAGAAAATATGAATATGTTTTTCTTTCAAAAATGGATATTTTATAAAACTCCTTCTCTGACAGACTACTCCTTAATTGACATTTTCTAAGGTACGTTAAGTGCCATTTATCTTTCTATAACAATGCTGAATTTTGCCCTCAAAACCACAATATTTACACATAAAGGATACAATGAACTTACTTTTCTATTCTACAGTGACTTTCCAGAGATTTTATAGATATAATTTCTGAAGGATATTTTGGTACTTTTTATTTACTGTACCATCTTGGGGGTGCCAAGAGCCACAACAGATCTACTTATGAGATTCTGGAACTGCTGATAAAAAAAGAAATGCTACTTAAAATATGTGATCTGGATAAAGCTTGTGTCAAAGGGTCCACAGCTGTGTTGCTTGATTTCATTTTGTAACTGTGTGATAAGGATAATCCTGGTATGTGACAGTGGATATATTAAATTGTTTATTCAGACACTGAAAAGAGAACTTTTCTCACGTGGAATGTCCTTGTCTCAGAGTGGAACAAGCTGCTCAGAAGCATTCTAGTGTCTGCCCAGACCCCGAGACTCATAAATTAAGATTCCTGAATAAGAAACAAATATTCCTTAAGGAGAGGGTCTTGAACAGGCAGAGGTGTGTAGCCCCAGCGTGCAGCTGCTTTGTCAGACAGGCACACCAGGACTGGGTGCTTAAGCCCCAATCCTTTTTTCAGTCTGTCTTTGATATTTCATATCTTTCTTGTGTGAGGTGATCAGCTTGTAAACATCTTTGTTTAGCTGCTACTGCTGCTCTCATGATCTCTGTGGGAAGCTGAGTGGCTCAAGCCTCGGGATTTTGTTTGGTGATAAGTTCCCAGACACTTATTTGTTACAAATCTGAAAACTGAACAAAACCTCATTTATTTCTCATGCAGATGTTGTATCAAGAAAGTATGGTAATCATTAAACTAATGTATTGGTGGCTGTTTCTTGTTACTGTAGTTTGTATACAGGCATCTGGAATTGGCTAAAAATTATAACTTAGGTGTTAAATGTTTTATAGCTGTCTAAATTATAGTAACCAGTCTACCTACATTTCAGAGCTTTACGGCCAGATAATTTTCTGTATATATGTCTTGTGCATATGAAGGTGTTGTCCTGCATAGTTTTCCGGTAGCTGCTGTGCTGCTGGCCAAATTATAAAGGTATGTCTGCTGGTAATGTTCCCATAAACAACTCCCTCTGGAGAGGACGTTTTATGGAAAAAAAATACTGTGATGGTAAAACTTTGTAAGGAAGTCAGTTCAAAGGGGAAGAGAGTTCATTGATGCTAAGAATGAAACATACCTACAGGAGACACCGAAGTAGCCTAATAGTTCATTTTAATGATTTTGAGGAGGATTTTCAGTATCTATTGTAGGCAACTAAGCATCAAGGTTAGGTTGTCTCATTTCCTTCTCCTGTCAATGAAGAGAGAGACTCCACTAGGCAGCATGTTGGAGCAGCAGTCGGACATAGAAGCCCTGAATGTGTCTCTGGGGAGCCCCATCTCTTTCCACTGACAATAAATGAAGAGTTCTGGAGACTGGCCATATAAATTCATAGCCTAAATCGAACTCTAGGATGATAGGTATCTTTCTCCTTGTTTCAGCTCTGTTGTATGCTGTTTACCGGAGGCGTTTTGTGCAGGATCAGGTAATTCAGTCAACCATGGGCCGGCCTCAGTAGCTTGTATGTATGAGATGGTTTGATCAAGAGGAGTTGACCAGACTTTTGTGTCAGGAGCTGGGAAATGGACCTGCTGATTCAGTAAGAACTCTCTATGGTGTTTTTAATCATAAATCCCTTGGCTTCAAGATCAGTTGGAGATTAAAAGTATTATATTCAAAGCATAACATGGGTATTATAAAAGAAAGCTGGGTGCAAATGTGGGTCTGCTTGAAGGGAGGCTCTGCAGAGGGATCTTGACAGGCTGGATTGCTGGGCTGCNGGAGTTGCCATCCCTGGAGATGTTTAGAAGACAGGTTGTCGAGTTTCTTAGGGACATGGTTCAATGGGGAGACAGGTATGGTTGGACTCGGTGATCTGAGAGGTCTCTTCCAACCTTATGATTCTATGATTCTATGAAAATATAAATTAAATCTTTAATTTCCCCTTTCTCCTTACCAAGATGCTTAAAAAAATTTCTTTTAATAAGTGTTAAAACATGTCTTGTAAATTGCATAGTGTACATATTTGTGTCACTAATATCACACAGAATTAGACTAGAGTGTTTTCACACTTAAGTTCTTCGCACATTGACATTTATTATTATCATTGTGGTTGTACATTGAAAGAGTTCAATTTTTACTTGAGTTAGGAAAATTGCTTTGACATAGTTATGGTATCCATAGTCGGTTTGGCCCAATTCACTGCCCCACAATGGGAACCAAAAAGCTGCCATTGTTAAGCTTTATCCCAGCTAATTTCAGCAGCTAAAACCATGCAGTTCCCTTCCTCTCTTCACCCAGGGAAAGAGGATAGGAAAATGAGAGGAAAAAGGCTTGCAGACTGGAAACTAAAACTACAGCTTTAATGAAATAATAATAATGATGAAAATAATTAGAAAGTAATAAAATATATACAAATGTATGAGATTGTGCCCCCATCCCTCGATTACTGCACATCACCATGAATACTATCAAACAGATATGAGGGAATGGGTCCACACCTAAGAGTGAATCAGGAACTGGATTCAGGGATGCATGGATCCAGAATCAGGAGCAACCAAATAGACAGATGAGGTCCTCACTGGACATTGACCATCGCAGAAGTGAGCGAGATCCTCGTGATCTCTCAGTTTTATACTGAGTATGATGTATATGAGATTGAATACTCTATTGGTCAGTTTGTGGTCACCTGTCCTGTCTGCCCCTCCCTGCAGATGTGGCCCTTTTTGCTAGCTCCGGAATGGCCTTGGTTGCCAGAGGATTAAGTATAAGCGCAGGCCTTTCTTCATACCAATGTCCCATGTTATCATTTCTGAAAAAACATGCAGTTAGCTTTCAGAAAATGAAGTTACTTAGACAAGACTGAGTTAGAGTCAAGAAACTGACTCTAACTCAAACCACAACATTGCCTCTGGCCCCTGGTGAATGGAATAGAGCAGGTCGCAGCCGACCTGTACGCGGAGCAGGGTGTGAGGGCTGTGCAGCTGTACGATCTCAGCTGCATCTGTGTGTCAGACAGCTCACTGCATCAGCTTTTCTAATTTCCTCTCTCTTTATCTGAAAGTCCATTTACGCAACTCAAACACTTCTGAAAGAGAACTTCTTAGTAATTTGCTCAGATTTTTTCTACTGCTTTTTTCCTGGTTTAATAAATAATGCTGGAAATTATATTTTTTAATATATATATTGGTTGCACGATGGCAGGAGCCCTTCCTTACACCTCTGCAATTTTAGGACCTCCATCCTGCCTCAGTTTCTCTGTGGAGGTTTTTGGTATACAGTGGAGATGAAATTTAATGTATTGAGAGGCTTTGTAGGTACCAATACTCAAGCTAGCATGTGACTAGGGAACAAGTGTGCTGACAGATGGGACCATTAATCTTTCAATAAAGTCTTCAGATATTATTGTCATATGTACTTTGCTTGATGTAGGGGAAGAAGCACTGAAAAACAGGATAAAAGAAGCTCTACTAAGCTTTGTGCTTTTCTAGTTGCAATAAGACCAATCAAAATACTATAATAAAAATGACCTGAATTTATGTTTTTTAGTAGAAAGGTCTAAGGATTTGAAGGACTATATTTAACTCCAAGGTATAAAGGTATAGTTATATATTTATTTATACCAGTGAAATGAAAGTGAATTGCAAGGGTATTTATTGCATAGCAATAAAAAAAGAAGAAAGAGTATTGCCCTGGCTACTGACCCAGTTTAAAACCTTTTCAAGCATACTGTCAGCACAACTTTTGCCATAAGTTTTTACTTCACACTTTTTTAGAGTAGCGCTAAAGGCCCATTTGTCCATCATAATAAAGTTACAATTTCAACCAGACTGCATCTAAAGAAGAAAGTTGTGGTTTTCCATCTTTGAGTATTAGATGATATTCTGTCTTTACCTGGAGACATAGTGTTGAAGAATTAATTTTCTAGCATAAGTGAAATCGTTGTCACAGGATGTAAGAGGTATTGTGATTCTCTTGGTAAGGTTATTTCTTGTGAAGAATTTGGTCTGAGAATGAGTGCATTTCACAAAGAGAACACAGAATAGGTATTAGAAGTAACTTTTCAGTTAGTTACAACTAACTCTTATCAAATCAGAAGCAGTACACCTCACAGAGGATGCTCTGCCTTGTGTTAACATTATGGTTGCTGGAAGTACTTATGCTTCTCGGTTTGCTAATTCACACACTTTGAGAAATGTTATTCCTAGTTTCCTAAGATACTCTAAACATTTCCAAGCTCTCTGTGAATTCCTTATACTTCTGTTGTAGGAGGAAACCAGCATTATCACACAGGATGAGTTTACCTTATTCTGAATAAAACTGACTGTCTAAGGGACCAGAATTAGAATACAAGCTAGATTTAAAACTGTTTACAAAACTGTACTTGTTAGCAAGCTAATGTTTTTAGCCTAGCCTAAACAATGTTTGCAGTAATTAAAAATGTATTCTACTTCCACACTGGAAATTTTTGCTATCCAGTATCAAACAGAAAATGAAAATTGCACAGAAGATCCCTTGAAGCTAGTACAGCTTCAAACACCCCAAAAGCCCACATATTGCCTCTGGGGACACAATAGTCCAGCTTGCATGCTTTCTAATATTCTCTTTGATATGAGTAGGTGTTCCTCTTCCTATAGAAACAGGTGCATGCTGTCACTTACTCTTGTTTGTATTTCCCCATGGGATGCTTGCTGTCTCATTAAGACTAATAGATGGGTTACTGAAAGCAACTGCAGGGCTTCATATCATGTGCTGAGATTGTTTGCCTTCTGTTTTCTAGACAGTTTCAACCATCCCTATGACTTCTTACATATTTGTGAGCTCCATGCTCTGTACAAAATGCATATTGTACAGAAACCTCTTGACGTGGCTCTCCTGTCATTCTGAATTTCTGAAGGAATGGAAGGCAACTCAACAGTCTGAAAATCCTTTTTTGGTGTTAATGTTCTCCTTTAAAAAAGTTCCTGAAAGTTTCTGAAGGTGACTTTGCTTTTGAAGGTACCATTTCTCATGAAATGATAAAGTTTGTGGAAGTAAACTTTAAATTGAATTAACAGTTTGTGCAGTGCTCTAAATACAGACACATGTATTTTCAGTAATCTGGAAGCTCTTTTGACTCTAGAAAGAATAAACTCTTGTTTATATATATTTCTGCTCTGAAAGGTGCTCACACAAATATTTCATTAAAGTTATGGGCTTTTAAAAAGTTTTTTCAATCTTGTTTCCCTAACACAGAAGTGCAGACACAAATTTTCAATATAAAAAGAACTTTGTGAAAAGAGCTTAATTTTCTGTTTCATATTTTCCCTGCTGTTATAGCATTTCTGTCCATGAGGTCAACAGCTTCTGTTATTCTGTTGGTGTGTTATCCTGCTGTGTATCATGTATAGATCTGACCAATTAATCTATTTTGTCCATGTTTGAGGTTCAAGATTCAAGATTGCTGAAGTTCATAGTTCCTGTTAAAGTACCCTTGATGAATCTGAAGCAGTATTGTGACACCGTGTTTTGATGGCAGAGAAAAAAACACAGAACTGAAAGGCAGTTTTATTCTTCTACTTTGCAAGGTAATAGGAATTACCATGAGTATGGACAGAAACATTCTTTATACTGTCCTTGAATTTAGCTAAAACGAAGGAAGGATGAAATATCTACTCAGTACCTCTCTCCTTTCCTTTTTCTTAAGGTAGATTAGACAATTATCAGAGTACACTTAGTTTCTTTATTTTCTTTCAGGTGATGGGTTTTCACTTAGGAGAACAGAAACACTCCTGTAAGTGTCACCATTATTATTTCCTGTAGATATTTAGGAGTTTCTCCTCAAGCACAGTATGGATTTCGTTTGAGGATTTTGTTAGACGTGAGAAAAGGTTGCCAAGAGAGGCTGAGAAATCTTTGTTCTTGGAGATGTTCAAAACTGAACAGGAGAATGCCCTGTACAGCCTGCTAGGGCTGGTACACTTTGTGCAGGAGGTCAGACTGGGAGAAGTTGTTGAGTAGTGGAAGTGTAGACCTGGCACTCTCAGACACGGCTTAGTTTTGGACTTGGCAGTGTTAGGTTTACGATTGCACTTGATTCTCTTAAGGTCCTTTCCAACCTAAATGATCCCGTGACACAGAAAAAAACCTTAAAGACATGAAAAGAGTGGAAATTAATCTCAATGTCATCCAGTCTTGAAAAGTTTTAATTTTTTTTTAATGTTCTTGTTTGTTTTTTTCATTAAACTAGAAACAGACAAAGAAAATATTACCATTGCTTTAGTGACATTGAAGAGGTAGGTGTGTTACTATTTTGCACTCAGGCTCATCATACTGGTCTCCGATACGATAACAGATGTGCATCCACCCAGGAAATTACCATTTTCAATAAGAAGCAGAGCAGCAAATGGATTTTCATGCATGGAAAAATAATGTAATAAACTGAGCAAGACCCTGGCTTGATAAATTATATGGTCGTAGAAGGGAAAAAATACAATTTGTTTAAATTTCTGAACCTTCAATAGAGCTATAAAACAAGAACATTTTCTACTCCCAGTAATAAAATAACAAGCAGAGGCTTAGCAGGTAAATAAATTTACAAGTCTGAAGCTCTACACTGATTTTTATGAATTTCCCTATGGACAACTTTATCTTTTAGTGTCAAGTACTGAAAATAGTTAGGAAATATTAGATGTGCTTATTTATTCATTTATTTTTATAGTACAGTGCTCTTTCTCAGGAGACTCAAAATAGCAGGAAGAAGTAAAATAATCTTTGTTCCTTTATAAATATTTGTATTCCCCTAGTCCTCATTGAATTAAATGAAAGACTCTTCATTGAAATCCAAGAATATCATATGGACCTTGAGGACTGAAAAGAAGCAGGAACATTGTAAGTGAAAAGTAGTCTAAGTCTTAATAAAGAAAACATCAGAAAGGCTATTCATCTAACCTAAAAGTTATTTTAAGTGCTTTAAAATTAATTTCGGGGACAAATGATTATTCAGAGAAGGGTATGATTTACAATACTATTAGAATCAAATAGAAGAGAATGTTCTGTATTAGAATATTAGAATTAGAATATTATATTTAATTAGAATAATATTAATAATTAGAATAATCATTATTTTAGAATATCTTACGGGTAATAGGATAATATATAATATATTCATAGTCTTTTTTTTTCCTAGAAAATGGTTTCTAGCTTGCTTGTGTGACTTGTACTATCACATTTTTCTATGGCAGCTACCTGTTATTTCTTTGATCCTTTGCCAGATTCTGTTGGAAAAATGCTGGCAATTATATGTATTTCCATCTTAAATCTTGAGTTTCCACCCCTCTCCTATTTCTCAGCTCTCCCATAAATTTTCCTCCCAAAAGTTTCTTTACCTGCATCCAAGTGGATCTCTTCTCCCTTATCCATCTCAGAACTCACATACATTGTCCCTTGGCATGGATCTGCTTTCTTGTTTCTCTTCCATATTTCCCGAGACAGCAAAAGCTTTACAAGGAGCGAGCATTCAATATACAGCTTTTAAAAAAGCTTTAAAATCTACTTCCTGAATCTAATGTTTTCTTTACATCCCCCTTGCTGAAATTTTCGCTTGTTTATTGAAGTCTAATCATTGCATTGACAGTAAAGGGAATCCCATCCTTTCCTGCGCCACATCGACTTTTCTGCACCGGTGGATGCTGACAGTCACGTTACCCATCTGCAAGTGGTCACACTTTTAGAATTACATGTTTCAATGTTGTGAAAAGATGTAGCTCACAATTTCAGGGCTGCTGTCTTAACCTCACATAAGAACAGTTCTCCATGCTTTCACTTTGGACAGGGAAGTTTAGGTAATGAAAACACGGACAGTTACTTTCATATCAAAATTAAGAGTGAAAGATTTTAAATTGCCGACACAAGAGTGTAATAATTGCATTCTCTGAAAACACTGCTTTCACACAACTAAGATTCTTTCCTGTCTTTGTCATAGATCTGCTGCTTTTTTGCAGATAAAGGAGTTTGAAAAAATAAGATTTGACAGAAATAGACTCAAATCAGATCTAAGTAGCATTTCCTGAAAGTCCAAAACTAGGTTTGTACCTTATATGGTTCTAAACTATTCACTAGTGTTCAATATTATTCCAGTACTGTAGTTTGCACTTCAAATTACTTTAACTATTGCAACTTGAAAATTGTCTCAATTTGTTTGTTTTCATTTAATTTTCTGTCCATTGCACTGTTAGAATTACTGTTGGATGCCAGAATGCCACAAGCTTTAGCTTATGGCTCACCACTAAAATACAGCTATTTGAATTTTACCTGCAAATATCTGGCATAATTGCTGTTACTTATTTTCAATTTGGAATCAATTGAGTATACATGACATTCTATGCTTAGAACAAAAATAACAACAAACAAATCCAAACAAAAAACAACCAAAAAACCCCCAAAGCTGATTGAGCTATTGTGTTACTTCAGGCTTTTGTGAAGTAGCCTTTTTTATGAAAAAATCCTGGTTTTCCTTGAGGAATCATGGAGTGAGTAGCAGATATTTACAAAGAGGAATGTCTGTAAGTAAGGGAAGTTTCCTGTGGTGGCACCTAGCTTGGACCCAGCCCTGGCCTTAAGATTTTAGTTCTCCTCACTGTCTAGCAAGGGGTTTTTTCAAACTTTCCACTCTTCCAGAACCAAACATTGATAAGTATTCCAGTGTCTTGTTGCCCCTTTCATTTTCTAATTGTAGATAAAATTAGAATGGACATAATCCTTGCGATATAATGGACTGAGAGCTCCTGACCAGTCCTTTAAGCTTTTTACATTTGCATAGCCTGGACAGCAAGCCTACGGACACCCTGGGCATGCTCAACAATTTCTAAGCATGCTGTGATGTATTTGAGTATCATTGATGAGCAACATAGGAAAGGGACTGAATTTCAAGCATCAAGGTTTTTGCCAGAAACAGTGGATAACCTAAAAATGGGATGAATTTATTTTTCAGTGGTGACCTTGATTAATTAGATCTTATTGGGAAAGACAAGCCGGTAAAGTATATCGGATATATAGCAACAGATGTCTTCTGGGCAATGCTGAGAGATGTCTGGAGCATTTCTCATTAGATCAAAAATGGGTTTCTCATACTGTACTTCTGTTCTGACCACACAGGTTATTCCAGGGTCAGCTCTTTCCTAATTTCCCCAAACTTATCGGCAGCACACCGCACAACTTACAGTAACTATGACCGTGGTTCTTAATTATTATTAAAATACTGACAAAAACATGCTAGCTGCTTCACAATCTGTAAAACAGGGTTTCGGGTTGAGGGACTTTATAGTCTGTTTTATAGTTGGCCTTTTGTGAGGGAGCACAGGAAAGGCACTGAATATTTTTTTGTCACTGTGTATTTCTGAAGAGACAAAGTACAATGTAATTCTTTTGTTTTTCAATGATTCACCCAACATATATGGTCCTCACAGCTGATGGCAGAGCGATTGCTTGGGAGGTGGTATGAACCCAGTAAGGGCAAAATGCCTAAATCGGATTCTGCCTTCCCATCACTGAGATGACTTAAATAATGATTCTTAGCCAAGCAGGGGACAGTACATTAAGCAAAATCTGTTAAACTTCAAAAAAGAGAACTGAATACGTAATTATTTAAAAAATGCTTACATTTCTGTTTTAGCGTCTTACAATCAATAGCAGTCCTGGATTCACTGAGTCATGATGACAATCCATTATACTGAGTGTATTTATTAGAAGCTGCCATGCCTAAACTGATCACTATGATGCCTTTGCAATCATTTAAAACCAAGCATTTAAAGCATAATGCATTAAAACCATCTATCGTATTGCTTAATCAATCACACTTTGGAGCTTCCTATGGGATATCGATTCATGCGTTTAGGGCACTACTAAAAATTAATTGCAGTATAGGGCACAGGTTTTACAAATACAGCCTTTAATGTGTTTGCCAAAGTAATAACTGTAATGGAAGTCAGAAGATTGGACGTTGCTTTAAAAACTTGATCTCTATTTACATTAACTTAATTTGAATGAAATATTGGAAGACTTAATGGGTATCACAAATTGCATAGGTAAAAAAAATTAAACATAATTTATCTCCCAGAAATTGCTTAGCAATTTGCAGAATCTGGAATATAGCTACAGGGAGAAAAAAGATTAATAAACTTTAGTAGTAAAAAAAAAAAAAAAATTAAAGCTAAGGGAAAAAAATCTAGTTAATTTAAACTCAAAAAAAAGCACATATAGCACATTCATAATGTTTCAAAAATTTGCACAAAGAAAAAAAATAAATTGTATATCTTAAAAATTATTGATTATATGGGTCTTCTTCATATATATTTAAGAAAAATTTTACCCCCTCTAAAGAAATTATTCATTAAACCTAACCACAGAAAAAACACGGGGGAAAAAAGTGCTAGCGTGAGATATGAATGTGTGGTGAAACACAGCAGGTGCAAATGAATGAACTACTGAAAAAGAGCAATCTGTGATGCTGAAGACTTACGAAATGTTGTACTGACATTTAACTTGAAACAAATAAGGAAGCCATTATGTTGGCTTTTATCAGAAATAGTGTGGCCAGCAGGACCAGGGAAGTAATTGTGTCCCTATACTTGGCATTGGTGAGGCCGCACCTCAAATACTGTGTTCAGTTTTGGGCTCCTTCCTACCAGAAAGGTATTGAGATGCTGGAACACCTCCAGAGAAGGGCAACCAAGGTGTGAAGGGTTTGGAGCGCAAGTCCTATGAGAGGCAGCTGAGGGAACGGAGCTTTTTTTAGCCCATAGAAGAGCCAGACGGGAAACTTTATCACTTTCTACTGTTACCTGAGAGGAGGTAATGGTGAAGTGAAAGGATAGCCAAGCACTGGAATGGGCTTTCCAGGGAAGTGGCTGAGGTATTTAAAAGACCAAGAGATGTGGTGCTTAGGGACATGGTTTAGTGGTGGACTTGGCAGTATTAGGTTATTTGTTGAACTTCATCTTAAAGGTATTTTCCAACCTAAATTATTCTGTTATTCTATGATTCTGTAATTTCAATTCAGGATTTATCTGCTGAAAATCATTAAGAGATACTATCTGTACTGCGTCCTGCCTCAGAAAAGTAAGATTTACAAAAGATAGAATCTGAAATTGTCTCCAAAGTGTCATTTTTTTTTAATATAATCTTAGTTCCAATAACGCAAATGTTTCCAAAGAGGGATTTTGAACTCAGATCAAAATCAAGTTAATAGATATCAAACTTTTGATGAATTTTGTTCATCATCCTTTGAAACTTTTTATTATTTATTTATATTATATTATTAATCTTTCCTACCTTTTGCACTTTTTGTATGAGCTGCTTCTCTCTGTTTTCACAATAGAATCACAGAAACATAGAATCCTAAGGTTGGACGAGACCTCCAAGATTGAGTCCAACTTTATCTGTTTCCCCACTAAACCATGTCCCTAAGGACACGCTATCACTTGTTCTCTTCTTCAGCCTTCTATGAGTCAGAGCTAAATAATTTCTATGCATTTCTACTTACTGCACTGCTCTTAGTAGAAATATGTGCACAAAAATACAAGTTTAAAACATACTCCTAAATGTATATTGTTACTCAAGTAACCAGGCTGTCTGATTTTGGTCAACCTCAAGGAAACATCTTGCTGTTCACATTTGGTCTTTTTGTAGCACCTTGAGAAGGAGTAGCTGTGCAAATAATAACAAAGGTTTAAAAGGGTTTTTTTAACATGAACAGATCTATTTAAACAGATCTTTCTTGGACCTGTGTTACAAAGACACAGTGTGTGCCTTCCTCAAAGCCATTTTTTTATGGACACTTCAAATAGACTCTGCATCACTATCTCACAGAGTGTCAGCAGCCATGTTGCCATGGTAATTGAATATTGCTTATTGCTTAAAGGACAATCATTTTAAGCACTCTGAATTCCATTGTATTTTACTGGAAGTGCTCTAAAACATACCGTGAAGACCTAGAGAGGAGGAATATAGAGACAAGAGCCATGGGCATCTGCTCTTCCTTTGTCTATTTTATTTCAGGGAGTAAGAGGCAATAGAGGAAGGATGAACAATGAAGAAGTGTTTCAGACTGTGGTGATCCTCCTGCTGTGTGAAAGATCCAGTTGGCTATACTCACAACACTGTCCTTCATCCAAAACGAGAGGAGTCCACTACCTTTCACCTACCTTCCCACATGTGCTGCTTTGGGGTGATCTGAGTGCTGGGCAGGGGGATCCAAGGCAGGTGGTATTGAACCTGCTTTTTCATGCGCTCTCTGCAAGTAGTTTGTTTCAAACTCAAAAAATTCCAGCTTAAATTTTTCCTGTGTCTGGTGAATCAGTTTCCTGTTGATAGCAGGGACTGGTTCAATATCTGGCGTTGTGCGTATCTTGACCGTTAGCCTAAACTGTACACAGATTGCCAGGTGACATGTGACAATGTCCCTTTAGCATCTAGCTGGCTTTAGGCTTTCACTTGGGAAGTAGAGCTGCGTTTTTCCCTATCTGTAATTTAAAATAGCAGCATATAAATACTGAGGTATTGAAAGAATCACAACAAATCCTGCCAATAAATGCCAATAAAAGATATTACTTAGCTTGCAGCTTCTGACTTCAGATCTGCTAGTTTGATTCCTACCTGTATTTGCTATAAGAATAGGTTGTATTTACATATATTCAGCTTCTACTGCCCTTAATCTGTTTTGAGGAGTGCCTTACCTTTGTCTTGAATTCTTCATGAGAGAGCTTTACATAAACTCCCAGCAACAAACTATAAAAGTATAGGTAAATCCATCTTTTTGAGCTCAACCCTATCTGCCTTGATCCATTCCTGGTTTTAAAAAGGGGGATGAAAGCATTTTGCCCTGACGTGCCTTTTGCTATGCTGCAGGAGTGTCACATAGAGTGCTGTTAGGGAAAACCACTTAAAAGTGACGAACTGTAGGTGAGCTGTTATGCTTGTTTAAATGTTTGCTGAATTTCATAAAACAAATTGGTTTTTAATATCATCTCAGCTTTCTGCTTAGGAGGCTGAATTTGATGCCTTTTTCACAGCCTTCTTATCCTCCCTATTCCTCATTTCTTGTGAGAAGAGAATGTTTTTTCTACCACATCTGAACTTTTCCAGGTGCTCACACACTTCTTTCAGCAATCCTTTATCCAATCGATATTTTGGATAAAGATTGATGAAATGCACACGGGAGAGCAGTTTCATTTTTGTACTCTAACTAGAAACACATTTGAACTGGGTCATGTCAATTTACTCCACCTGAGCCCAGGCACAGTACAACAAATATAGCTAAAAGGGTGAAATATTTAAGTTAAAAAGACCTATGAAATAAAGGGCATTTCATCTTAAAGGACTTTTCATCTTACAAGTGGAAATAATGATTTTGGTGTGGAAATTGGTCCCTGAAAACAGCTGTGTTCTTTCTTTTCTCAGTTTACAAAAGGTCTTTTCTATAGATGTAAGAACTTCTGCAACATTTTTTGGATTCAGGAAGATCCAAAACAGAAATAAATTTCAATCTTGAGAAATAATATGGGAAAGGAAAGAGTTTTCTTACATGAATGACAATAGACATTGAATACTGAAATCGCCAAAGCGAATTTATTGTGGGATTTGACTGAATGACTGGTTTCTTGAATTAGCCCAAATGTAAATCAAAATAATTTCTATTGGGATTTCTGAAATATATTTAACCCCAAAGTATTCATTATAATTTTTCTTCACTCTAACTGAATGATCTGGCAGCACCATGCAGGTTTCAGTGATTTTTTTTTTTTTTTTTTTTTAATTTATGGTACTTTACTCTGTATTAAGTAAAACAGTAAAAGTAAAATTCAAATTTCAGAAGACCTACTCACAAATAATATTACTTTGCAACTTAAACTGAAAATGAACTGTTACTTTTCTTCTTTTGCTGCAAAACTTAGGAATTGTTAAGCCTAGAAAATGTATGAGACATCTTAATTCAGAAAAAAAACGTGCACATGGTGGAATAAGTTAAATGAATGGTGAAATCCATACATGTCTCTGCCTTTCCAGTTAAAACTCCATAGTTTCTCAAAATACTCTACCACCCACTATATGAATGAAAAAGAAATCGTATGTTTATAACAGGGGCTGTTTGGATGTGGACTTTGACAACTAGTTCTAGGTGGTCCTTCTTGAGCAGGGACATTGGACTAGATGATCTCCAGGGATGCCTTCAACTATTTTGTGATTCTGTGAAAATAACTTTAAAAATAAATATCATAATTAAAGAATTAAAGAATATCTATCAACACCAGTAAGATTGGTCTTAGTTCTTTCTCTTGCTATTGTTTTCTCCAAATTTCTGTAAGCAAGCAAAATACATTATGTTTTGGGTTCTGGTGGAGACTTCAATTTACTTCTGTTTCTAGAAGGCAAGATAAAGTTACATTCAAAGACATTTTGTTGATATCTTCCCAAAATGTGATCACTAGAGCCATCTTAGGCTTGTTCTGAAGATGCTCATTGAGTTATTATTTTGTTCTATGTAAAACAGAAAACAGAATCACCACAGGGCTCTTAAAATGCTTCAGATGGTAAATTTTGGTGATGGTCTATGCACTTAGAATGGATGACCACAACTGCAATAAGCACTCTAGAACTTGTATGGTCTTTGTCAAAGAGCTGACTGAGCTGCTCCTTTAATTTTGGAAAAAAGAATTGTGGATATCTAGAATCAAATCTGAGAACTTATTTTGATGAGAAATACCACATACGAAGTGGATTTTCCGTCACTAACCATTGAGCAGTTGGTTATCTTGATTACTGTAGCATGGTTTAATGTATTCCTTAAGGGCAAAAATAACCTCTCTTCTGCTTTCTTGAGCAAGCTGCCATTTTAATTGCCTTTTTCAGTCCTCCAACTTTTTTCTTGCTTAATCTGAGTCTATGACTTTAATCACCCATCTGTCACCAGAGGTGCTTTACCCTGTGTTGTGGCTACGAGCCTTTTGAACTGAAGAATAGACAAAACCAAAAAAGAATCTGAAATAAAATGCAGTAATAAAATAACAGTGAAATAAACAAATACATATGAGTCTGTAGAATACTCGAATAGGTTAATTTTGTAGAAATTATCATTGTTTATTGCGGTCTGAACTCAAGTACTGAAACTCTAATCAGCATTCACTTCTACTATTATAAAACACTGAGGAAGACATAATGGAGGTAAATATTTCCATTTTAAGTGGATGGGAATTTGTGTAATCAGGATGGTATGCTTTAGAATCCAGTGATTGAGAATGTTTTAGCAGAAGATTCAGAGCCAGAGTGTGTTTGCATTTATTAGTGCACTCAGAGTAATGCAAGTAAAAATCTTTGAAGGCCTCTAGGAGTGGCACCCAAAATCTCACACAGTTTACGGGGAAATCTTTACCATCTCACATACTATTGTGGGTTATAATTTCTGGCAAGCACCGACATTAGCTCTAAGGGGTATTGCTGCATCCAGTCATGTTCCAATTACAATACAAGTCTTAGTACTTCCAGGCAGTACTCTTTTCTAAGCTTAAAAATGTATTCTATCACGTGAACAAGAGTATGATACAATATAGAAATCAGCACTCTATGGAACAGCGTCTGATCAGGTCAGCATAACTGTTTATGTAGTGATAGGTTCAAATTCTAAAAGGTTTTTTTTTTGTTAATGGACAAATCCAAAGAGGAAAACTTAAAATATCATTTCTATCTTTATTGTTTTACTTCTTTTTCAGATGTGCATTTTGAAAATTCTTAAAATGTATGAATACAAGATAGTATAAGTACTGTCAGTTTGTTCCTGTTTCTACAATCCAAAGACTCAAGTGCTGTGATTACAGTCTCAGTTGCTCATTGAACAAATGTTTACCATGGATATAGAAAGACAACTGGAAAAATCTAAACATAATTACTGATAGCTGTATGTATGAAACCTAAATCCAGACTTTGCTTTACAGGGTTACTACCAGACAACACAAAACGGTTCTATTGAACTAAAGAAAGAAATGATTTTTCATATCTGATAGAATAAAGCAGATTTTTTTTTTTTTATTTAGGTGAAGACAAGGAATAGTGATAATAGAAGTGGCTTGATCTGAAGGTGAACTGTTTGGTTAGTATAGCACAGGATTAAATTATTTTGATATATGCAATAATGAGATTTATGTAATTGATATTTGTTAGGTGAATTACAAGAATTATTTCTTTTTATTTAGGCTTAAAGATGGATTCATCTGCTTAAATTCTCCAGGTCTGAGGTGACTGATCAAGGTAATTAACTTATGTGATGGTCACCTCAGATGATAGAGCCTGAAAATGTTCCTGGATCCACTAGGTAAAGATGATGAAGAGTATCTGGGAAATAGCCAACTGCAGAATCTGTAAATTCTGCAGGAACTGAGAGACCACAGAATAGTTTGGAGCAGAGCATTGTACATCTGCCAAGCAATGGACTGATATGAGAGCAGACTTAACTAATTAGTAAAGACTGCATCCTTCCCATCCGAAGATTTAACTTATGTGTGCAAAGGCTGAACATTATTAAGCAGGTATTGAACTAGGATGCCTATGACTCGTAGGCATCATTTCTATGAGGTGAGCCAAAACAGCTTCCTTTTGGCTAGACAGAGATTAACAACACCATACAGTGACTCACGGTTGTTTTTGTCTATTCTACATATGCTGAATTAAGAAACAAATGAGAAAATGTAGACCTGAAAGTCATAGTTTTCATAGTTGTAAATATACATACTTTTCATTATAATACATACATACTTTATAGATGTTTTTAAAAGCAGAACATGTTTCTAGAGTGGAAGGTAATTCTAAGTTGCTCTGGCAACAGTGATCATTCTCTAGTGTCAGTATCCAAAATTGTGACTTCTATATACTTCTATTTGGACAGGGTTAAACATCTGCTAACCTATCTTGGGATACAAACCAAAACATTTTCTGCATAGGAGCCAGGAGGTCAGGGTCCCACAAAACATAATTACTGGAGGGAGGGTACTTCTTATCAAGCTACTCAGAGGGAGGTGTAGAAGACTAAATCCCTTTCCTGAAGGAGAATTCAGGCCCATACCTTTCATCTCCAGGGTGAAATTTACTATCAAATACTGAAGCATTTATCATACCAAGGAGAAAGAATAAGTCAACTATTTAAATCTTCCATATCGGAGAAAATTGTGTGTTATGACTTGAAACCTTAGTTTTTTCCCATTTTTCCCATTTCTGGTTGTTGAACTTTCAAAAGTAGAAGGATTGTTGTTGCTAAAAGATAAAACTGAAAGATATGGGTCATATTTTAGATCTCTGTTTCCCACAGGAAGAATAATACAAATTCAACTTCTCACTAATGGTTCTTTTCAAGTACATGGTCAGGACAATGTGGATTGAGGCTCTGGAATGTGCCCAAAGAAGGGCAATGAAGCTGGTGGTGAAAGGTCTGGAGCTCAAGTCTTACGAGGAGCAGCTGAGGGAACTGGGACTGTTTATTCTGGAGAAGAGGAGGCTGAGGGGAGTCGTTATTGCTCTCTGCAGGTCCCTGAAAGGAGGTTGTGATGAGGTGTTGGTCTCTTCTCCCAAGGAACAAGTGACAGGATGAGAGGAAATGGTCTCGAGTTGTGTCAGGGAAGGTTTAGGCTAAAGACTTGGAAAAATTACTTCATTGAAAAGGTGGTCAAGCGCTGGAACAGGCGACCCAGGGAAATGATTGAGTCACGGTCACTGGAGTTATTTAAAAAGGGTATAGATGTGCCACTTAGGGACATCGCTTAGTGGTGGACTTGACAGTGTTAGGTTTATGGTTGGACTCAATGACAGGTCTTTTCCAACCTAAACTGCTCTGTGATTCCATGATTCTCTACCGATACAAGTCGCTCATACTCACTAGATGCTGAACCCTCTCATAGGCAAAAATCTCTGGTTTGGCATGGTTTAGTGGGTATTTCATGTCCTGTTGCTTCTTCCTGTGTTCAGCTTGAAAGCCTCATTTATTAATAAGTAACTTTCCAGTCTTCTAATATGTGTTCAAATGATGAGACCTTGAATGAAACCCAAGAATGGCATATGCTGGGAGTCATCAGTATAACTGTAGTTAAACTGTAAAATAAAGTAAGAAGCAAGCATGGCATATAAAAACCTAGATGTGCTGGTTGTCAGCATGAAAAGAAACTTGTAATTTGTTTTATCCATTTTCTGTAAGCAACTACTCTATAAGCCTTGGGAGAGATTCCAAGATATTATCTTATTGTTGTTTTGTTTGTTAGTCGCTACAAATTTGTCTCCTGTGTCAACTGACAAGAGAACTGGTATTTGACTCATTTATTTCTGGAGATTTTTCTTCAGTGTACACAGGTGGTATTTATAGATCCAACGCAAGGCGTGAGCTATTCAAGAATGGGATGTCTGCGGTATCAAACACTTTTCATAGATACTGTTCTTTTTTCTGAATAGAAGAAATATAATTTCTAGTCTGGATCTGAGGTGTTTGTATTCATGAAGCTCAGGAAAGAGAGGCCATTTACTACTCTTTTGTCTGCTCTAACACATAACTCATCCTTTATGTGGAACGCAGAATTCTCTTTTGTCAATACGTCTTGCCTCAGCGGTTGTCATGGCGACAAGTGACATCTTTGCTGAAATTCAACCAAAGTATAATTTGGACATTGAGTGGAGAAATACATCGCCGAAACTTTAACTGACTCTACAATCCTTTTCAGCCAAGTTTTGTTTTAAAAAGAAATGGTTCTATTTTTGCATCTAAGAAGCCCATAGAAACAGTACTAAGGTGCACACTGCTTGTGAAAATGACAAATGTCATCACAGGTGTTAATTAAAGGAGAACAGTTATTCCAAATGCAGAGCAGTGTTCTTCCAAAGCTTGATATCCATATTTTACTGCATTCAGCAGAAGGAATTCAGTGCATAAAAGTTTCCAAGTCTGTTATGTATTATTCTGCTTTTTAGCCATACTACCATCAATATATTATTTTCTCTCCTATCTATCCAATGCTGATATACTTAATGTCCAGGTTACAGGAAAATGACATAGAGTTTAAAAACTGAGAAACTGTGCAATATAACACTCTTTCCTCAGACTTTAGAGATTAAAATATGTTGTTTAATTCATGATTCTTTGTTGCTTGTGTGTTTTTTACTGTGCAGGCTTTCTGGCAGAGCATTGTTTACAAGCAGAAATAAGTTCCTGATAAACATTTATCATTCTGAAAATCAATCTCAGGAGATATCAGAGAACAGTAATAGCGTCACTGGTGATTTTGAGGCTTTTTTTGACTGTTTGAGAGATCATAAAAAGATTCAGCTATTTTAAGGTTCACTTCATTTGAGTTAGAACTGTGAGAATACAGTTAGAGCTTATATATATTGCCTTCATCACTGCAAATATAAATTTTTGAAAATTTAAAGTGAAGTGGAAGAAAGTTACATGCTTATGAAGTTCTTGTTGCTTTTGCTACTGTTCTTTTTCTGATATAAAGGACCTGTAAGATGAACAGATTTTGAGTTCCTGCAATTTCACAGTCTTCTCTACTGGCTTCCTAAATGGAATGATGTGAAAGCTGAGACAGATTAATTCAGAATTTCAGGAAGAAAAGCACCAGATACTCATGCGCTTTGTTCAGTATGGTCCAAGTAAAATTACTTTTGCTGTTCTAGGAAGAAGTTGCACAACATAAGTTGCATAGGCTTATTTAACGGCTCAAGACAATTTTCAGTTGTCTTTCCCTTACCGTCACCTCTTCCCATCCCACTTCCAGGATCAGATTCCCTTACTTGTCTTGTGCTGTTTGTATTGTAAATCGGATAAGCTGTGCAGTCTCTGGTTATAGTACAAGGATACTTTGTCAGTTTTCTACTGCTTTCATGAAATTGATGTAGAAGCAAGAGTATGTGAGGAGAATGAAGGGCAGAACCTCCTCTTTCAGAGGCAACAGTCTGTTACTTCAGCAAAACTAAAATGTCTGATTTCATTCCTAATGAGCCCTGCTACCTCTTAGCACACATGAAGTGAAAGAAACATGTTTAGAAGATGTCTTGGAGGACGTTTTAATTGCTGCTGAGAAGAACTTATTGATTCAGAGATTTTTCCTGGAGTGTAAGATAATAAAAATCAACTAATTCTCTAATACAGAGCTACTGTCCCAAATTGTGTGGAACTTCCTTTTATAGGCTATGCAGCTCAGGTCTGTACCTAATAGAGCTAAAACCATTACTGTCATTTATTTCTGAAGAGCAGCCAAAGAGAGAGATGCTCAGGATATTATTAAGATGCAGACAGAATTGGATGTGACCCCAAACTAGATTATTAAAAAACATACGCAGGAATTAATGAAGCAGAATATGCAGAGAAATAGTTTAGACTGGCAGACTAATTAACCTCTGTTTTTCCCAGTTATTATTTTGGTGAAACTATGACCAAATCCCCACAAATTTCAGAGACAGATTTGGGCACATGGGATGATATCAAATATCTACCTACTGAAAACAAAGAGTTCCCTTAAGAATATGGAGGACGTTCAAGTCTAATAGATGAGAGGATAGAAGTGGTTTCCCTTCTAGAAAAAATGATCTGACATCCTCAAGCTACAGAATGCAAATGTGAGTGTGAAATCACTTTCATCTTTTAGGATTTTTCTTTAGTAATGACAGTCTTATATTTGACCACAAATGGTCTTTGAAATACTGCTTTTGTTGTTGCTTTTTTTTACAGTTGCTGGTTAAAACATTGGTGTTTAACATTGAAGAAGCAATTATTTCTCAGTTATGACTAGGGATATTTCATAATCCACTTTAAGCTGATGTAAGTATTCAGTGAAAAGGTAATAACAATGATGTTTTTCTCTAAAACTACTGTAATTTCCTGCTTTCAACCACAGAGGCAATAATGATCAAGTCTACCAGGAAGAAAATACTGAACTTCCCTTCTTTTAATTTCTTTTCTGTGTTTTTTGTTCTGAAGTTTTCTACTGCAATTAAACAACTTCAGCTTTCCATATTTAAAAACAATTTTTCACTCTAACTGCTAGTATTTTCTTGGAATTCTTTACAGTAAGCAGCAGCATTTCTCCTTGGAGTGGGGTTGTAACTGGGCATTACTGAATCATACCTGTGCAAGTACGGCTTGTAGGTTCCAGCCTTTAGCATCGTTTAAATTACTATCACTCAAAACAAGTGGTGACAAGTGAGAGGAAGGGAAAGGAAAGCCACATATTGCTCATAGCCCTTAAAATGGTGTTGAGAGAAAGAATATGCATTTTTTAAAAAAACTGTTTACAATTTAAAGAAGAAAAAAAAAAGAAAGAGTTGTTATCCCAGTAACTTTGCATTTCCTGAACCACTGATGTAGACGGTACATTAAAACCAGTTCTCTGTGTGCTGGTTACATTGGAAGGCCTTATCTGTCGTATCTCCTGCTCTTTCTCCCTCTACGTCTGTGAGAAAGCGTATATGATGTCTTTTAGTCCACTTTCACTAACTGACACATCACCCAATGTATGTTCAGGCTGAGAAATTCCACCCAGAAACCTGATTCAGTGACTCCAGAAATCTCCCAGAAGTCCCAGTGAGCCAGATAGCCCTGTGTTCCATCAGTCCTCCTCCGCTCAGGAATTACAGGCGTTGAGCTGACGGCCTAACATTTAATGCCTAAGTTTTGTGGAGGGTAGAGAAAGAGTGAGAAACCAGTCATGTAGTCATGTCTTCTATGTTTTCATATCTACTTGTGTCTTCATCAGCAATGGAACAAACCAGGTGTGTTTTGCTACAGATGTGTGTCTTTCAGTCGGACGCTTAGCAGTCTGTTACAGACGATCAAAGCTCTCCTTGTTATTTGGGATGCTCAGATTGTCTCCCACTGTGCGGTTGTTATGTGATGTGACAGAAGGTGATTTCATGCTGTCCTTATCCACCCAAGCTCACTTTCTTCCACTGTGTTACTGGCTGTAAAGTTCCAATACCTGTTCAGTGTATTACTGTTGGAGTTTAAGAGGGAACTAACAGGCAAACAGGGGAATGTTCCACTTGCTTGTGCACATACATAAAGATGAAATAGAAACCTTGCTTCCTTAAGAACACGGTGGGAAAGAAAGGGAAATATTTCAGTTATTTGTGAAATGGCAACCATGGTAACTCTTCAGTTACTACTTTCAACAAAATATTACTTTTTTCTTAATTAAAATTATTAGATCTGCTTTGTCAATTAACCCAGAAGCAATATAGAAAGCAAGGCTATTACTGTTGTTAAGCAATGGGACTTCAGCCAAGATATTTTTACGGTGACTGATTAGTAAGCCTGAACGTATTATGTCCCTCAATTCCTTTGATTAAATGGAAAGCTAACACTCTCTAATGGAATATGGAGTAGTGCTGCTGCCACTAGATGGTCTGACTATGCCTTGAACTTACGTACAATGATAGGAGGAGAGGAAAGGACACGCTGTCTTTGAGCCCAGCTCTGCTGAAACCTTTGAGTGATTGATCTGAGTCCTGGTTCCGCCTTAGCAATGTGAACACAGCACAGCACTGGAATAATGCAGGTATGCTGAATTGAGAAATGTCTACTGAGCTCAAGGTGCAGCCAAAACTCCTTTCCATCCACCCATGCAGGTAGATTCTCAGGCTTCTCAGGATGGGACCTGGTGGAGATAAGGTGGTGGTTTTAGGAGTGAGTAGAACAAAGAAATCAAGCAAGAACCGGGGGTAGTTGTGAGAATAGTCACCACCGTGGGTCTGTGGCGTGCTGAAGGTTGGAGTCTTGGAGTCTCATAATGAGTCAATGGTGGGCAATCACACACAGGGCTCTTTCAACAGCTCCTTTAATAACTTTTCTTCTTGGGTGCGGTAGTCTGAATGACCGCATGTACAGCACATCTTCAAACACCTGTGCATGTGCACATACTACACGCGACTCCGGTTGTTAGTTTTTAATTGCTTTCTGGGTTTTATTCAAGGTTTTTGTGAATCATTGTAGTAAGGACCAGATCTTTTCCGCAGTACTTGGGAGAGTAATTCCTAAATAACACGTTGTATTCCTTAGCAACCAAAACATTTCTAGACACAAAGGAGACAAACAGTAATGGTGCCACCCAAAAAGAGAATGATTCAGAGTCTGAACTCAAGATGATTTCTGCAACAGATTTTATTTATGATGGCATGAAATGAAAAGAATTACAAAGCTGGCAGATATTGATATTAAAGAGAAGACGAAAAAAGTAGTCAAATATATCTAGTGTCTGATCTTTCTTACCCCCTCACCCTCCAGAAGATTTTAGCTTGTCTAACTTTACCATATTTTTTGTACATGCTTGCCCTGTGCTACTTGAAGGCTCACTTTTTGCTGTTTCACATTTTTTACTCGACAGTATCTGATACTTCCCACTGTCTCCAGTAACGGCATATCAGCCTTTCTTTTCTCAGTGAGAAGAGAAATTGTAAAATTGTACCTTATGAAGCTATTGAAACACAGGACTGATTTTAACAAAATTCTCAATGACTGCAATGTGATATTCTTGATTTTATATTTTTAAACTTCTGATATGGTGTGAACTTTAGTGCTTTTTTTTCCATAGCGAAGAGCTGTGCTAGAACAGTTATTTATAGGTCAACCAAACAATGATATTATGATGAAAACGAATTTGATTTCTAAAAGCAGTGTCTTTGTCTAGTTTGACTAGTACATGTAAAACTTGTGAAATAGATAAAGGATATTGGATATTTTTTTAGTAGAAAAATGTAAGCTCTAATTTAATACAATTGATTAAGACATAATATCATCAAAGTAATAGCTAAGAGTATTATAAGTAATCTTGTTGAGTTTTGCTGATTTTGGGGTAGCATAGCTCAATGCACCATAACATGGCTCAGTCTTAATAGAAAATGAGAAATAAAAGCTCTGATATGTTTTGCTCATCTTGGGATTTTCAGCATAGAAAGCTGAGACATCATCCACAAATAAACTGTGTTTTAGAAAAGTAAGGATTTTTTCTGATAGAAAATAATTATGGAAATAAACTCCTGTTGTTTGTGCTCTTCACTCACAAATGGCATCAGGAGATGTCACCTGGGTCTGCTATATGGTTTTACACATGATTAAATTGTTAGAAATTCAATGTGATCCTGGCCTTAGTGTGGTCCCAGCTGCTGACCACCAGCACTTGCATGAACTCTTCTAGTGTAATCGAGAACTTTGACCTTTGGGGTATTGCAGGCTTGGATGTATGGGAAGATGGCCAGTAGGAGCTGGCCTCTTTTACGTATCCTGACAATACTTCCTCTGCTATGTTTTATTTACAGGACCAAGGGGAATGACATATGGCTCTACATGACCTTTGCTATTGTTGGTAAGGGTATCTTCTTCCTTTTCCTTGTTTTGAAAACAAGTTGTTTATTTTATAAAAAAACCCCTTAGTAATAGTTTGTGTGTGTACCCTAACCTAAGAAGTAAGGAAGTAGCTGGCTGGTGTAACAAGGGTTGTAGTTAAGGGGCTTTAAGTTTCTGGTGAGTATGGAAGCCACTGTAGCACGAAGGTGCAAGTAGAGTAAACAACCTCAGCGGTGTAGGTGGCTTGACCATGGGGCAGCTATGGTGATCCTTGATGTTCTGGTTCTCCAGGAATGACACATACTTTACGTTTCCACACCTGTTTCCACTGACGAAGTACCCTGGTGCTACGTAAGTTATCCTGTGTCCCTACCTGTGTATCTTTTGCAATCTGTAAAACACAGGCAACAATGATGGTATTTAGTGATGATATTCACTATCTCAGTGAAGCATCTTGAGATTGATAGATGTTATTGAATAATGATATTATTTGTAAGAGGGAGTTACTGCCACGGCTGTAAATCTGGATGAAAAGTATCACACTAAGCAATTTTGACAAAACTGCATTTTTTCTAAAGAAAACTGAACCATATTGTGGGTCAGCATCAATTCTAACACATTTTTTGACAGGAATGTGTCAAAATGAATTGTTTTACCTTTTGTTTCATTTCGGTGGTGTCAAAATATTTCATGTCAAATAATTCATTTTGCAATCTTTTTGCGATGACTGCTCATGGGTAAATTGCACCTGTGAGCTCTCTTCTAGTCTCTGTCCTGTTGTTTCTGTTACCAGTATTCTAACCCAGGTGGATGACCTGGTAATAACGCTGTTGGTCTTCACAGTCTGATTAGGGGTGAAACAGGCTTTGTACTCTTTCTTTGGGGTTTGTTGAGACAAGTAACAAGCTATAGATATCGATTCATGCTATATTCAAATATTTCTGTGTGGATCCTCACAAACGTTTCAGTTTCAATGAGGACCTCTTTCAAGCGCTTGAAATGCTTTGATTGCAAGAGAGGGCAATGCAGTTAATGTTAGAAGACAGTTTTCTTCAGGAGCCCTGGGCATGTGGCTAATCACAGAGATGTATCTTTTAAATTTATCTACTGTTTATTCATCCCAAAGTACGTAGGATGGATACAGCCTGGGGCTCACCTCTCAACATGTGGTTGAGATGTGAAGTCTCGGGAAATGACCTTAGCTCCTCACCACAGCATTACAACAGCTTTTGTTTTACTTGGCGCAGAGAGACAGACTTTCCTCCTCCTGAACACTGTGACTCTTTCAGCTATGCATTCCCTTCTATTTTCCTCCAGGCCAAGGTCTTTAACAGTTCAGCAGTCTTTCTAACCTTGAGAAACGGACTGGTGAAAGATATTTCTTACTGACTGGTTCACCAATTATTTTCCCCAAGGACTTCTAGTATTCTGACTGAAGAAACCTGAGTGATGACTTTACGTTGGTTTTTTGCTTGTTATGGCTAGCCAGCCTTCTTTGATTTGACTTCAGACAGCTAACCAAAATAATATCAAATAGGTAAAAGGACCCTCAGACACAAAGTAAGCAGAAAAAATCTACTTCCAAAACCCAAATGTGAATCATATTGATAAGGGATATAATAACAGATTTTCACATGTCAAATCTATTCATTAAATCACATTTCAGCTAGGCTAGGTAAAATGAGAGTTTTATATCCAGGGAAGCATTTATGTTAGATTTTTATTTTTTGCTTTTGTACTATCTTTGCTTAGTTTTTATTTTCTTCTCTCTCCTTTTGTTTCCAGTGAAATCACAGTATCACAGTATCCTTCAAGGCTAGATTAAAACTAGAAATTATACAATGGCCAAAGGTACAAAGGACAGTCTGCTCTGTTATAACAGTCAAGAACCACAGCATACTTCTAGTTGCTTAGCAATGTCCCCACTCTACTGTTGCATTAGCCATTACCTGGAAATGCTGGAAAATGAAGAAAACACAAGAGTTTTAATACAATCACTTCTTTCTGTAGTTCACTGATGTTTTCTATTGGAAGCATGTATTCCAAAGTATTTATTTGGGAAATCGAAAGGTCAGCTTGCCAGGTTTTGGAAGAAAAATACTTAAAGAAATGGGGAACTGGAAAACAGGATATGATAAAATATCTAACATCATCACTTTCTTTGATGAGTTCAGCAAGTGAGAGTTTACGTGATAGGTAGTACTATGTCTGAGTAGGTTGTAATGATACATGAGGAAATTACTCTGAAGCAGGAGAAAGTGGGAATTAACTCAAAAACTATAAAATTAGTAAGGAGTCGAATGGATAATAATTGGTAATAGACAGATAAAGGAAGTGTGAGCATAGGAAAAGTGGTTGTATAATTTTCCTGAAGGTATGGTTTTGACCAGATAATTTTAAATCTTTTAGTTAATTGTGTAGATATGAAAACAGGGAAAAGAGCCTTAAAGCCCTCATATGCACTGTTCTCAAAGCATCCTTCTTTATTGACTTCTGCTCCAGCTCCATAACTTTCCTATTTCTATAAAAAAGCCTGTAAATGCCTGCATCATATGATACAGTAGGAAATACACCCCAAATCCACCCCCACTCATGGTGTTTGCAGTTCTGTAAACCTCTTTGCCCTCAGGAGTGTCAGCAGCTCCCCCAGTTTCATGTCATCTGCAAACTTGGTAGGTAAACCCTCAAGTCCTGTATTCAGGTCATTTATGAAGATACTGAAGACCAGATCCCTGTGGAACAACGCTACTGACTGGTCGCCAGTCCAAAGTAACCCCATTCACTGTGACCCTTTGAGCCCGACCCATCAGCCAATTGTTCACCCAGTGTTTTATGCATTTATCCAGCTGTGTGCTGGGCATTTTGTTTAGGAGGATACTGGGAAAGGCAGTATCAAAGGCCTTGCTGAAATCCAGAAAGATCACATCAACTGGTTTTCCTTGTTTGACCGTTTGGCTAACGCTGTCATAGAAGGAAATAAAGTTTTTCAGTCAGGATCCCTTTATAAACCTGTGCTGGCTGGGACCAATGACTGTGTTGTCTTTCAGGTGTTTTTCAGTAGCTCCTAGAGTAATCTTCTCCATAATTTTAGCAGGCACTGAACTGACAGACTTACAGTCATGGGGATTATCCCTGTTGCTGAAGGATGTATGATTCAAGCTCAGCGTACTCACCATGTAGGTTAATTTTGGAAGATAAAAAAAGTATCCCAGATGTCACTGCCAACAAGTTTTGGCAGGAAGTAGGGTGACGAGGAAGTCAAAATGACCACAGATTTTCCAAGACCGAGATCATCTCTTATCACTGTAAATTCTATCCTGGGCATTGAAACTAGTCTTTCAGAATGAAGAAATATTATAAAAGGCTGAAAACCTAAGAATAACCTCCATGTTTCATAATTTATAGATCTCTTAGAATTAAACTCATTTAAATTTAGATATTGCTGAGAGGAAGCACCCTCAGATTTTGGGAACTCTGAACCAAAGGGGAAGTCAGATTTAGCACAATGACTCATTTTTTTTCCAGGCTGTATGTAGCTGTATTTGAAGTCAGATGGAACAGCCTAAAGCTGAAATTTTAGCTTTCCCATTTTAACAGTTGCTAGATAAAGGAAACTAAAAATTATGGCTAGATGAAGATTATTAGGAGATGTCAGTGATTTTTAAGTTTCCTTGAAAAAAAAAATAATGCCAAGTGGGAACAGCAATGCATAATTTTCTAAATTGCTTTACAGATGGTCTGTTAGTTGGTATCCCATTGTACAGTGCAAACAGTTGTTTCTGTTTAATATTATAGCAGCATCTGGTGGACCTAAACATATATGTCTGTGGTTTTTTAGGTGCCTTATAAGCATCAAAAAAAGGACAAGTGTCTTTAGATCCAGCCCTAAGTCCGTATTGTGTTTTACTAATTTTTCTAGCAGAAAATTTTCTAGGAATACTGTTAAAAAAAAAAAGAGTTGAAGGATGTAGGTTCAGAAACCTTCTAGTGCCACAGAATATTGTGTCTCTCCTTGGCAGAACTGAAACTTCTTGATTTCACTATAATTCTTTGCTCCTTCTTTTACATACATGTATGCGCAGATGTATATGATGTGCCGTATTGCAGAGAGGTAGAAGCTGCAAAGTAAAATCAGAAAGTTCTATATTTCATTCTTCCACATTTTTTTGGATTCTATTTGTGTGTGCATAGCAAACAGTAAAGAGTAAGGATGAAGTACCAAACCCCTTCACTTTTACCTTTGCGTACAAAATTCATATTTCTTTTTTTGGAGCTACCAAACTTGTGAGAGTACCCTTTCTTCTTTTAATAGGATGTGATATTGAGAACACTACGCTCTGAACAGCGTGTCAAAGTGTTTTCCAAGACAGCAGTGGTGTTGAACACTTGCACACTGAGGAGAAACAATTGAATATAAGCACTGAAAAGGTCACGAATAGAAAATTGAAGCATTCATGAAAGAGAGTAAAATCTTGAGGTCTTCGCAGCAGTGATTTATTTTTTATTTTCAGCATGTATTTTACACAACCCATCACATTTGTCTGTCTTTGCTAGTAGTACCTTGGTAAATGTAGTATGATCACCCATGTTTTTGGGACTCTTGAGGCATTCATACTTCAAGATAGACAAAATAGCCAAAAGATCTGAATTTAAGATTTTTGAAATTATATAGGAAAATAATATTAGATTATTACTGTAAGACATTTACAGTAAATTAGAACAGCCACTTTGTCAAGTGTTACTTCAGAACTGTTTTACAGAATATGATTCAAAATAAGATCATATTAAACTTTAAAGACACGTCCATAAGCAAGTGCTGAAGTGCTTTGCTAAATCGTAATCAAACTGAGCATTGCAAAATGGCACGTATGTAAACAAAATCCCTTCTCTTTAAGCACAATTGATGAACATAATTATGAACAAATAACAAGTTCAGCCTTGGACTACAAGGCTGTTTACAACAACTGACATTCTTCTTCCCCAAAGTTATACTTAATATTCCTCTGGGGTTTTTTTCAAAATAAAGTTAGGGCAACACTTCCTTCAAGGGTTGAAACTTAATGATAATTATAACAAATGCTCTGCCAAGTGAATCGAATAGATGATTATTAGCATGGCTACGCAGCAAATAGACTTGTGGAGCACTGAAATAGAAGTGAGGAGAAACATGCTTTTCTTTGTTCTCTCTGCAGTGTTATATGACTACACAGTGTATGAAGAACAAATTTTCAAATCTTTCCAGGAAACACATCTCTCTCTACAGATCAGAAAATGATATCTTCTTAGAAATATTGGCACCACCATAATGATTACTATAAGAAAGTGCTCGGTAGCAAAATGTCAATGTTGGCTTTACAGCATTTATGACTTAAAATGTACACTTCTCTTTCAGAAGTCAAATGACCTTGAAATACAAATGTTCTTGAAATAGAGGAATATAAGAAAACGTGAAATTGTAATATTGCAGAAAAAATTCACATTTTCCTGCCATTTATAGCAGGTGGATCTGAACATCTCTGTGTTTTGTTAGGTGCCCTACAAATGTCATTTTGCCTTTTCACATTTTTCGTGCCATTCCAAATCAGCAAATGGAACATCTGGTAGAGATCATATTATTGCAGCTGGCATAAAGAAATTGTGAGGGATCTTTAAACTACAGCAAGATGTGAATCAGCTCCAGGCACATTTATATAAATTCTTGCTAATCGTAGGATTCTATAGATCAGTCAGAGGACCTTTCTGTTATCACCTTTAGAGTCAATAACAAATGAATTTTAGGAAAAAGCATGTTTTCCAATAAAAACTTAAACGTGTCAGATGGGAAAAACTGATTAATATGGAACACGTTAAGCATTTAGGGCTGTAGAAAATTAATGGAAATACAAGCTCCAAGGGAATTTGTACAGTTAACTCCCCTAGGTTTCTTTAAAAGTCCCAGCTGATGTCTTGAATGCTGTATTATACAGAGATGTGGTTGTTCTCCAGCAAATAACATTTAGTGTGTTTCCGTTTCTTTCAAAAAGCAGTATATAATTTTCCTGGAGCAAATTTTAAAACATAGCAACTTCCTTTTATTTTGCCCAAAGACCAGAAAAAATAACTTACAATTCCATGGTAAAATTACAGTTATATGAGATATTCCTTGTGCACTCAATGTCACTGATAAAATAGATCATTCTGATTTCATAACTTAATTTTTCTAGTAACCATAAGCTAATATTCCCTGCTTGAAGAAAGCAAGGAGATAGTTTTCTGCTTATAACTGCTCATGATTTTTTATGGACAAAGATTACGGTAGATAATATCCTCTAGTTTATAAAAGCGACGTAGGAGCTGCAGTATGGGTTGAACTGTAAGTTGAACTGTAGTTTCAAAAGGTGGACTGCTTTTCTCCTCTGCTCAACAAGGTCTTAGCAGGGAAGTGATCCAATAAGCCTGTCACACAGCTTCCTTCAGGCTCCGTCAATAGTGCACTAATGAGTTTTTAAAGCTGCCATCTTTTCAACATCTATTGAAAAAAAGCAAGCGCATATGAATTTGGGGGCAGAGGGATCTTGCCTATGTACAGGCAGATGATACAAATCAACTTTAATAACTAAAAGATTATATCGGGGCAGTATTTATTTATCATACTACATATCTTATTACTTACGGCAACTGAAAAACGACTGGTACTTCAGGGGCTGCCTCAAAGGGACAGTAAGCATTGTCTAAACATGCTTAGCCCCAGAAGGAAGGGGGGAACTCTTGCAGCTGACTTAAATTTGGGCTTTCAAGATTAAACCTCAGGTGCAGCAGATAATCTGACAGGGAGCCTTTTTTCTCTGCCTCTATGATTTGCAAGTGAACAGAGCACAGTCAGGAGACACGCCAGTATCGGAGTTTCATCCTGGCTCTTGTTTGAACGCACACAACACTATTGCTTATGGCAGGCTAGAGCTAAAAGTGCTGCAATAACATTTTTAGAAAGCCGGAAACATTTATATATGGATCCGAGCAGTTTACTGTCCCTTTTTGGATTTCAGTCAAGCTGTCTGTGTAGCTGTAAGGAATTCCAAAGAAATAAGACCAAGTGAAAAAAAGGCAAAAAGTATGTCTGAAGCCTATACTATATTGAGAGAACCTATAACTGTCTTCAATTCAGGTAAAGGATCCTGATGTAATATTTTATGAAAGTCTGACAAAAGTGAAATTAATCATGAGGGATCTGGAATCCCCTTTCTTTGTCTGGATTCTTTCTGAGATGTCCAAAAACTACAATGAAAATGAAAATTAATTGTTATTTATTATCCACTGAAGCCTAAGGCGCAGGTCAAGCTTTGCTTTACTTATGTATTTTTAAATAATAACATCTGACAAGAAGATGCTCTGGTGAAATTCAACTAGTTACATGTAAATACTTCCACAAGGAGCTTATAAATAACACAAATTGTACTCACTGGAATTCATGAATGTCTTTAAGATCAGTGTGGGATTTTTATGAGTGTTTTCTGAGGACTGCTGACAAATAATGGACAGAAATTCAAAATAACAAAATATATCTAAGTTTAACCCTTGATACAACTTAAATGACTAGGCTTAATACTGTGATGTAAAATATCCAAGCAGCCCTGTACGCTTCTTGCTGACCAGGCGTAGGTGGTCCCAGGCCTTGCATCTTGTTGGTGCATTTTAGAGGGAGCCTCTATTGAGGCTTTGAAATTCTCTCTGAGGACCAGATATGAAACATTTATGATTTGAGGCAATTGAGTCCTGCCTGGAAGGCAGCCCTAACTGCTGGGTGGTGTCGTGGAGTCAATACAAATGTCATTATTTGTGACACAGAGCATTGCTTTCCTTCTCATCTGTTCTAACATGTAAATGGAGAGAAAGCATTGCACGTATCTTCCTTAATTAGAGAGAACTATGGAGCATTCTTACCTTGAAGATGGCATGGACCTTTATTTAATAGAAGATATATGTACATATATTAGCATATATGTGCATGTTTGTACATGTGTGTGAGTTCAGTGTGTCGAGGTACTTAAAAATGGTTCATAAGTTCTTAATTAAAGAACAATTAGAAGGTTTTGATCTTAGATTTTTTTTCCTAGGCAGTGATTACTTATTTTTACCATAGTTTTAATGTGCCTACAGTGGATTTGATTAAAAAAATTGTGTATTGAGCATGATAACTGGTATTAGATATTCTCTTGCCCTATAGTCTCTGTAATGACAGTAGCAGTTAAATTATTATGATGAGGAAAGCAATTCATAAATATTGCAGTAGCAGATGTGACTGAGGAAAATGGTTTGCAGTTCCAAGGCTATAACTTTCATTGACTGTAGTGGCAGTAGAGTTGCCGGAGGTCATATTTTTAAAATTAGGCTTGAATTTAAAAATAGACTACTAACTCCCTGGTTTGCATCAGATTCTGTTATTTATCTCTGATACAGAAGAGATCATGATCCACAAAAGCAGACTTTAATTCATGTGAGATTTAAATCCAGGATTTTTAAGAGCAGTCTACCTAGAAATAGTTCATATTAATTGACTTTATTGAATTTATAATGCTCCAGATAATATATCCTAAGGGATAGGATGAAGCATTTATAGAACCATGACGTTAAACAGTGTGTGTAGTGGTTTCTATTTGTGTATCTGAGCAGCTCTGCTCCTCCCATTGTATCAGCAGACCATGCCAAAGTGTCATCCTGCATCATGAACTGATTTCCAAAGACCTCCTTTTCCTGAGGCGGAGCACTCTTGCTCTGGTGCTGGGGCAGGAAAGCAATGAGCATCAGTCTCTTTAATATTTGGTGCTGTTACTGTGAGTAACTCCCCTGAGCTCACTAACCTCTACTCATTAGAAACACTATAAACCATTTGCTGATTTAATCCCATTTGGATTTCATCGGGTCTTTGGAAGTACTAAACAAAAAGTGATGATCTGATATATAATTTATGTTAGTATTGAATCATGATAATTTTATTCATATTTCTTTATTTTTTACTCTTTCAGTCTACACAGAAATTTTTCCCCAGATACATACTAATCTACATCTATGGAGTTTCTTTCAAGGTAATAACTAATTCATTTTGGTTTTATCATTTGCCATTTATAATGTCCACGTCATGTTTCTTTTGTGCTTTACTTCAATCTCTAGCAGGTAAGGCAAATAAACAATAAAATAGAGGAGTCTCTGAAGTGGTATACAATACCTTGAATCCTGTATGTTACAAATGAAAATAATATGGTTCAATTTTATAATAACAACTTCATAATGAAAATGAAAATCTAATGGAAAAATACGAACCAAGTTTAGAACAGACTCTAAAGCACATTAGAGTAATACTTTGATAAGCCATTCTAAGCAAAATCCTAACTCTTCCATGATTTTCTCTCACCCCCCAGAATGCTTCTCAAAGGTAACTGTAATTACTTTCAATAATCATAATAGTTATAATAAACTACAATAAACATGTTGTGGATGCTGATCTTTTAGGAATACGTGCTGTAGTTCCTGTTGACCCACACCTACAGCAGGTATTTTTAAGTACAAGTGGCTGTTCCTGAAAGCCTGTTGTGTACAGTAAAAACCATAAACTGTACCTGTCCAACATTTACGACACAAATGATAAGAAAATTTCTGCAGATCAAAATCTCTGTTGACTCTTCATACTGAATTCAGGCTTATTTTGTGTCCTTTTACTCTGGTTAGAGGGACTATGACAGGCTGGGAAAACGGGCTGACAGGAACCTTATGAGGTTCAACAAAAGGAATTTCAGAGTTATGCACTTGGGGAGAAAACCCCCCAGGCATCTCAAGAGAGTAGGGACCAACCAGCTGGGCAGAAGCTTTACAGAAAAGGACCTGGGTGTCCTGGGGGTCACCGCGTTGAACATGAGCCACCAGTCCGCCCTTCAGACAAGGTTAATGGTATCCCGGGCTGCATTAGGAGGAGTTGATGAATGTGATCCTTCTTCTCTACTCAGCACTGGTGAGACTGTACATGAAGTGCTGAATCCAGTTTGGGACTCTCCAGTAAGAGAGATATGGATATATGGGAGAGAGCGCAGTGAAGGGCCACAAAGAAAATGAATAGCCTGGAGCATCTCTTACATAAGGAACAGCTGGGACAGCCAGGACTGTTTGGCCTAGGGAAGGCTTGGGGGGAGTCTCGTCAATATGGACAAATATCTGAATTGAGGGTGCAAAGAAGACAGAGCCAGGCTCTTTTCAGTGGGCCAAGTGATAGGACCAGACGTAATGGGCACAAACTGAAACACAGGAGATTCTTCTGAACCTCAGGAAAGACTTTTTCACTGCGAGGCTGACTGAGCACTGGCACAAGTTGCCCACAGAAGTCGTGTAGTCTCCATCCTTGAAGGTATCCCAGACCTGTCTGGATGTGTTCCTGAACAACCTGTTCCAAATGGCCCTGTTTGAGCAGGAAGTTCATACAAGATGACCTCCAGAGGTCTTTTCCAACCTCAACCATTCTGTGATTCTATGACCCCTGATTTTTCACTTATCATGTTTTAATTTTGTATAACCTTACATGCTTAGGTATGCAAGAAGCAAAAAAGGCCAATGATATTATTGTGGGACTACATGCACAGAAGTCTCAAACATTTAGATTGAGTTTTCTAGCGTTAGTAGTTTATAGACAAAATTTACTACAACAGAGGCAAAGCTGCAGAAAGGCAGAATTTAATACGTATCCTTACTTTGTCAGTGGAATGTATCCTGGAATTTTGTTCTTGCTCTGTGAATATTGCATGTATTTTCACACTACTTTCCTTCAAAAAGCTATTCCTGGTAGACCCATACTGATTTAATCAAATCTTACAGCTGTAGCTGAGAAGTGTTCTGAATAATAATAAGGCTTTTATACTAAATATGACTTAATTTAGAAAATACTGCTGATGCAAGATGGCAGATGCATTAAACTGCATAATTGGTCGATGCACTTATATTTCAGAAAATATGATTTTTTAGAGTCAGATTACTTGGTTGTCTAATAATCTGTAATCTACCTTGTTTTTCTCCATAGCTATGATTGAAGAACAGCTCTTGGGAACAAAAAAATGAAGCCAGTGATCCAGAATTAGCTTCAATAGACAGGTGCGACTTCCCAGTTTAGTGCCTTTCTGTGTAGGGAAGGTCATTGAACTTTTGTATGAAAGCAGAAGATTTTTTCCTTAGGTAAGTTTGCCTTTGTAACTTTCAAAGCACCATGGATGCTGACTTTCTAGTATGTTGAAAAGACCTTTTATTTCACCCATGACCATTCAATTTGCTTGCTAGTACCCCTAGATAGATAGATGCACTAGAAAGAGTTTTCTCTTTCTTCCTTCAATAGCTAGACAAGGAAAGAAAAAGATACAGCTCAACATGAAAGTACATTTGATCTCTTTGCTATACATTGAATTTTCTTTAGTTTATTGATACTTTTTGGTGTTTAAATAGTTGTATTTTTGAAACTACTGTCATCCAACTGTTTCAGCCTTCTTCATGTTTAATAAAACCACAGCGGAACCTTGATATGTAAGTTGTAGTACTTCTTGTTTGAAAGTAAAGTATGACTGTATTCTATCAGTTTCTTTTAAATTTTTACTCTAGCCATTGCTAGTAGCTGTTGAAGGAGATTATGAGAATCTGCTCTTAGTCTATAGTCTGTAATTTGGTTTTCTGTAATAAGGAATAACTGTTTATTCTTCTTCTAATATCATGTCACGCACCATTTTCATAAATTGGAAAAAGGTTAGTCACGCTCATTTCTCTGTCTAAGTAGGCAATTCTCCCCTAAAATTCTACTGCAGTTTGTTCTGATTATGATCCTACTTCATGATATCAATGATGTATTTTTGTTAACAAATAAGGCTAAGTAATAAAATATCTTTCCTATCACTCCTTAAAATGAACTAAAAATGCCTGTCAATGGAAAAACTGAAAATATATGCCAAATATATTGGGGAAATACCAGACATCGGTCAACAACATGCTAGAAATAGGCAATAACAAATTGAAAGTCTCTGTTCCATGTGGTATTTGGAGGTTAATTTATATACTGAATGAAACTTCAGTCTGGATCACTTATATTGCAGTAAGGAAAAATGTCCTAACCTACTATTAGTTTATATGATGGCTAATTGCTTACAGAGATCATATCTGGTCCTGCTTCTACGGAAAACACATGGAGAAAATCTAATTGCATAAGCAGTCATTTCTGATAAAGAAAAGCAGCTATAAGAGAAGCGAGAGCTACAATATCTGCTGGGAAAAAGGAAGAGAAAAATTATGTCACTAGGTGTTTTGCATGAAATCCCTGGATGCTCCAGCACTAAACATCTAGTGCAGGATGTATGAGGACAAGGCTTCCAGGCTGTGTTGCAGCAAATGTGAATGAAACTCACTCTGGCAGAACACGAGTAAAAGTTGAATTGGATGAAAAAGTTCTTTGAGTTGCATTAACAAGCCATATCAAATTGTTTTTAATTTTTCTGAAAGGATTTTAATTTATTCTCCTGATAGAACTTCTGAGCGTTTTGGGGACAAATGCAAATTTCACAATGTTAACCCATCCAACTCCCCTTTGGGAAAAATTCTTATTGATATTTCAGTCAAGTACAACTATGACTCAAGTGAGGAGCCTATCAGAATTTCATTGTTCTTCATTAGGAGGGCCCTACAGAGGGACCCTGACAGGCTGGAGAGATGGGCTGACTCCAATAACATGAGGTTTAACAAGTCCAAGTGCCAGGTTCTACACTTTGGACACAACAACCCCATGCAGAGCTCTAGGCTGGAGACAGAGTGGCTGGAGAGCAGCCAGGTAGAAAGGGACTTGGGAGTNTGCCTGAAAGGAGGTTGTAGTCAGGCAGGGGTTGGTCTCTTCTCTCAGGTGACTGGTGACAGAACAAGAGGACACGATCTCAAGTTTCGCTAGGGGAAGTTTAGGATTGACATTAGGAAGAAGTTCTTTACTTAAAGAGTGATTGGTCACTGAAATGCACTGCCCGGAGAGGTGGTCGAGTCACCGTCCCTGGAGGTGTTTAAAGAAGGATGGATGAGGCTCTTAGTGCCATGGTGTAGTTGACAAATAGGAGTAGGTGCAGGTGTTGGGTCATAGGTTGGACTCGATGATCTCGAAGATCTTTTCCAACCTTATGGTACTGTGATACTGTGTGATATCTCTCCAGTGTTTTGGGAAACTATTATTATTACTCATTTTTAGAAGAAGGAGGGAATAAAATCATACTACTTTTTATACCTATTTGGCCAATTTCACATTATCTGAAACTCCTTTCGTAGGAGATATTAGACCTTCTGAATAAAGACAGTGTTGGTATTTCTTTTCATAGTGATATTGAGATTCAGTACAGAGATTCAAGAAAACTAAAAATGCAAAATCTTTAGGTCAGAAGATTATGCAAAACCTGATTTCTGTTTGTTGACTTGAATATATGTAATTTTTATGAATATTATCCTCCCACCCCTTGAAGGCAGATGCTTCTTGTATTTTCAGAGATTTCCCTCAAATCCTAATAAACACATCTATGCGCTATTTTTGTCTGTGCCAATGTAATGCAGTAGAAAAGGATACATTAATCTTGTTACACAGTAAATTATGCAATGAGCTATGGACATTTGCATTCCGTAATAAAACAGTAAATATTTCTGGTTCATTGCCCTTAAATTTGAAGTTTTCAGAGTAGTAGAGATGTAGAAAGCAATGAGAGTGGGGTTCCAGAGATTATTTAAGTGAACTATATTTGGATTTATTTTCAATTTCATGTATTTCACTTAGAGGCCATCTTACCAGGTTTAGAAAGAAGGCCCTGTTTCAAAGATAAGTGGTTACTTGGACGAGCAGATGACTGTTACCAAACCTGCAGTTTCTGCTTCCTACTTAAGTAAGTAAATTGCTCAAACTAGATTAATTAGCCTAGGAAAAAACTCTAAAAATATTTTCTCTTATCATTTTTCTGTAACGATGTTGCTTGAAATGACGATTTTGTGGATAGCAGAACGCAAAATAACTGACCAGAGGTGCTCTGTTGATTTAGTCAGTCGTGCAAATATTTAGAAAGAGAAAGGTCTATTAGTTCATGATTGTTTCAAAAAGAGGCCATTTTAACCTAATACATCTCCTCAAATTTGATGAGATAATTTTTTCAGCATATTCAATGAACTGTAGAGTAGTAAATACAGATGGAATACTCTAATTACCTGCTGCCTTAGAGACTTTTCTCTTTGAGCACGTCTAATGAAGTCTATATTTTGAATTAGATTTAGGAAAATGATTTAAGATTGAGATTAAAAAAATGCAGAATTCAAATTTTTCTACTTATCTAGTCTTAGAAAATAAGCTTTTCCTTTTTAAAGGAGGTTAAGTCCTCAAAATAATAATGTGCTAGATAAAACAGAGATTATCATATCCTCTGAAGAATACATTTTTACACACAGATCCCTATACATAAATATTCCATGATAAATTATGATTAAAATTTGCCAGTATCTGAACTTATTCTACACTCGCAGATCTATCATTAAATATGTATCCTTGCACTTATGAAAATAATTCTGTGGAGTAAATTTTTACCCAGTCTCACACGTTTGCTTCAATACCTGACTAGACAGACTGTACCCCCACTGAGACAGACACTTCTCTTTTTGATATATAAGTAATGGGAAAGTTAACTTTGGAAGAGAAATACTGTTCTAAATTAGTTTCTTGTGCCATTTATGACATAAATAGTATGAACTCCCATTTCACAAGATCTTTACATCTGGATTGAAGCCAAGGGAGAAGCGAAATGAGAAGAACAAAAGAAAGGGAATCTGGGGACCGCTGGAGGATTTCTGAAGGCAAGTTTCATTCTTACATTAGGCAACAATCAACATGAGATAAAATGAACTGAACATCTCAGTTTCTGTCCCAAGAATTTACTAATCAACAACTAAGTTACTAATCAGCAAGATTTCATTCCGTATGAAGTGATCAGACTGCCTTTTTTTTTCATACTGCTGCCCAGATATGTTTCTGCTAAACTGGTCTTCTAAATCACCCCAAGTATTTAGAAAGCCCTCTGAAAGCCTGTACCACACTCTCATATGAAGGAAAATAATAACATATACTGTGAAAGTGATGTTTGTTAACTCAGGAATAACCATTTGTGAAAAAAGAAGTGCCCTTTATCTTTCAATTTTTCTCACTCATCTCCAAAAGTGTGAAAAGTGGGCACTGCAAGAGTCAGGGGCATTGGTACTCCCTCTGCTGTGAGATTTCCTCTAGTGACCAGCTAATGTGTCCTCATATGCTCATAATTAGAAAGATCTACTAATTCATTAGAGCTTCTATGTGCAAGAGCATAGCGCTTGCATATATTCACTTTGCTGCACGTAGACCCATTGTCTGAACCACACGCTGTATAAGCTTTTTCAAAAGAAGTTAAGCGTACACTTCTAGAACATATTCATGAGAATACCGAATCTGTTCTCCTTAAGATTCAGTATAGGAGATGGATATCTTCAAATTTTCTTATTTTTTGTGGAAAATTGAGTTTATTCAATGTGGTTAATGTTTCAGATGTAGTTATAACTAATAGGTGAGTTATATTTGCAGTTATAAATATAAAAATATTATAGATTAGAGGGAAATAAATGGTTTTCAAGTGATCAAAACCTGTTGGTTTTTGTTAAAACTTGTTATTTTGCCAAACCATGACACCCTCATTCAAGAAAATAACTATTCCTAGTTCAGCACCTAATGCAAATAGCAGCCACAATATGTATATTATCCTTTTGCTATAGGATATGTTTACATATTTAAAACTTCCAATGTCACTGCAATAACATTTTTTGAAGACGGCAAAAAATTTTGGAACATTGCCAAATGTTTTTGCTTACAAAATTTTCATTAGCACAGCAACAGCAGCAATTATTTAATCCCTTACTTACATTGATTCCCAACTAAAAGTTAAAAAAAAAAACAACAAAAAACCCCAAACCTCTATAAGAAGCAAATATAAATCCTCTTCATCAAACTGTGCCACTATATAAAGGACATTACAACGACAAGATGATAAATAAGATATATGCTGAAGGTGACCAACACCCACCTTGCTACAAACACCTTTCAGGTAGTTCACCACAACTCTCTAGGCTCGACCATCCAGCAACTTGTTGTAAGATCTGGGAAACGATGAACTAGAAGTTTCTATTCAAACTTAAGCAGTTTTTATACAGGGATTACAGGGCTAGTTTTCTTCAAGTTGGGAGGAAAATGATGGGAGTGAAAGTCATAGAAATGTGTAATGCTGGTGGTGATATAGGAAAAATATGTTATTCACCTGTTACTATAAAAATGGCACAATGAGCAAATCAGACCCTATGGCAGCTATTAGATAACAGCTAATCCCCAAAGAAATATTAAATCAGGCCTTCAGACATACACCAAAACATTCTTGAAACCCCTGCTAGGCATTAGTGTATTTTAGGACAAGGACTGTTATTTTTCTTATGAAAATCCACACTGGGCATTACGAGATTAGACTGACGTAAAATAGTAGTTTATATGGAGAAAATTTTGTGAATAAATTGATGCAGTAGAAAATAAATTGTCAAAGAAACTTTCTGGAAAAAATAAACTGGATCACATTAATAAAACCTGTATGAAAGAAACACGCAAATATTAAAGTGACTGAAGATTTTTTTAAAGAAATAAAGACTATTCTGAAAAGCCAATTATCTGCATGAAAAAGCATATGAATTATATAATTTATCTGATATGTTCTCTACTCACAGTAAGGGTTTAGGTTTAGCATAATGAATATTTTCTTATGGTGAGAACAGCCAAGCACCAAAATAGGACTGCACAGAAATGTTGTGGTATTTCAGTAATAGATGCACTTTAAAATCACACGTGGCATTTGTTTGGAATGGTGTATTTAGACTTGATCCTGGTTGGAAAGAATGGGATGGACTGTGCGATCTTTCCTATTCCCTTTCAACTCTATTATTAGAAACTTCTTTTATTCTATAATTTACTGAGAGTATCTGACATTTACTCAGCTTCAGTATTACACAGAGCCAGACCCCCAAAAAGGACTTTGCTAAAGGTTATATAACAGAAGAGAGATCTCTCAATCCCACACGGAGAGCCTGAAAATCCTGATTTATAACCACCAAGTCCTGCAGACATGTGAACACCACAGTGTTCTTCAGGATCACACAGGAGAGGTTCGGAAGAGGGGTAAGATGCTCATCTGCATGTGCTGCAAGTTATGCAGCTGTGCAGGCATCAACAATATAGACCAACAAGTAAGTGCAGTCCGGCAGTGAGATACGTGAGCAAGCTGTGAGCTGAAGCTGGTCTAAATCACCATTGACAAAATAGTTGCAGAATAAGGGAGTTTGTGCAGGCAGTTAATCTTGATTCTCAGGCAGTACACAACTACATCAGGAACATAAAATCTATGACAACACTGTCAGATTCGACATGACTGGATATTGTTTTGCCTCCTTGTAAGACAAATCTGAACCTAAAACCTGAGGAGTTCTCTCTTTCTCTCTCTTCAAAGACTCGCCTAAAAGAATGCGCTCCCAAAATATCTGTTCTACGATCTCTGACCCAGACTTATGACACACTGCGGGCACCTGACTTCTAATCCTGGTGGACAAAGTGCCTCTTGCTTGTTTATGCTCCCTTCTGGTATCTGCAAAAGCTAACTGAAAAGCAACCAAACTCAATAAGTCTATGTAGGCATTTCCCTTCTTAAAACGTGGAGATCGCAAACTATTATTCTTTTATGCTATTTCAGTGAGACTTCTCATCTCCCTACAGGGGGGCATTAATGAAGAACATAGACTAAATTTGGAAATAACTGGTCCTGCAAATGGACCTCATCCTACCCTTCCAGCGAGTGAGATTGTTCTCCTCTGATGAAAAATACAGAAGAAATAAACCTCAAACAAATATCTTCCTTCAGTCACTTAAAGTGATACCAGGGAAAACATTACCTCACTGCATTGACCGTTTATATAAAAATTTTGCTTAATTTATCTGTTCTTCCTGTTGACCCAATAGATTTCTGAGAAATTTTTCCATTTTCAGGGCATGACTATTTTTCAGATGAAAAATAGAATCTTGACTATCTCAATTATATTTCTAATAATAGAAGTGTAGATCCAGTCTACGAATGTTCACAGGCATTTTTAGAGAAATTAATTGGGGAAATCCTTTTTTTCTCCAATCACTTTAAGAGAAAGATTTCATCTGTCAATCTGTAGAAGCAAAGTATTTGCACAAAAGGTTGTAGAATACCCATATTACATACTTTATAAAGGCTTGGGTGGGATTTTTCCCAACATTCTGTTAAGAAGATTGTGTCTCTCTGTCCTTTCAGTGATACGGTGTGTAACCTACGTTTGCAGCTTATATGAGATCTATACTGATAGAGGCAAGTGATAGGAGGTGACAGCCTTCAGCCACGGGCTGACAAGCAGAGTCCTGTTCTCTTCACATCCATTAAAAATGCTTCACATATTGAATTTATCATGCAAATTTGTTTATTTCCACTGCAATCTGTTGTGCTGCATTTATGCTACTGATGAAAATACAAACCTTCCCCTCCAGGCTCACAGGGCTTTAGAGGAAATTAGGCAGGAAGGGAGCCTTGGAGAGCCCATAGTCCTTGCTCCAAGGCAGAACCAACTACAGGTAAATCAGGTGGTGGAGGGCCTAATGCTGCACTGAATGGAACAAAAAGTTGAGATAGGCAAATGCTTACAAAAGGCCTGAAAACTTATCTCTCCACTTGCCACCCATTCTAGGGCAGCATCTTCCTCTGTTTCTTTCAAGCCAAGGTTTCAAAGGCTTTCCTAGCTGCACAAACACCGCATGATCTTACCGGGCTCCCTTTGAAAATTCTTTTTTCCATCATTTCTGATGGGTTTGTACCTGCACCTTGCCATAAATTAGCTCCCCACCTTTGCAACCTGCCCCCTACTGTTTTCCCATACCATGTTCTTCACCCTCTTCAGCTTTAATCCATCCTCTCCCAATTTATTGTACTATTGAAGCTGCTCCAAATAAGCATGGGGATTTTCCTCCAGGAAGATAAATTCTTCTTCTAGAGATTCCCACCTGACCCTGGGCAAAGCAAGGAAGACAAAGGACCTCACCTACAACTTTTTTAAACAAAGCACACACTTTCTAATACACTTATACGCAGAGCAAACGTAATGCACCCACCACAGCATTCTTAAGGAATACTTTCAAAATAACTTAGGAATATTAGTTTTCTAGGGCTCCCAGACACAGAGGATTTGTACCCAAATCAGCAGGTTAAGCTAGTTTTTTAAAGAGAAGTGAGAGCATATATTTATTCTCTTCTAAATGTCTGTAGAACTTCTGAGTCCCAGCTCTTCCCAGCCCCTATTTTGGCAGCTACTTCTGACAAAAAATACCATTCGGTTTCTCACATATAAATTGCCTGTTAGTTACTTTCTGTAATTGACTCTGGTTAATCTAATTTAGGTAAATGTTGTGGAACATACTAATTACTTAGAACTTTAGCTATAAAATAATCATATTTTCCATGAACATGATGTGAATTACTAAGTTTCTTCAAGTGCAAATGAGAATTTTTTATGTTTTAATAAACATTTTGTACCCTTTTCATAGATGAAAACATAAGGAATACTAGCTGTCTCTCTGTTATAAGATACAGCCTATGTAACCAAAATTATTGTTGGCAGAGGGTCAAATGCTTGAAATTCTTCACATATAAAATTTGTAACAATTTCTATTTAATAAGACCTCAACATGAAGAAGGCCAGCCAGATGGATTAAAAGTGATTCTACCTAAACGAGAATGCATTTAAAACATATGAAGCATTTGTGGACATAAATATAATCTTTATGTTTTCCTTTCCTTACAAATTAACATTTCACAATCTGAGACCAATACAGAAAGCTCTCTCTGAAATTAGGTGTTCTGGGACTTATAAGGTCATTTGGTCAGATAAAAAACTATTTATTCATTTTGATTTTCAGTAAATTGAGTTTTTGAATATTTTCTTCTATTAGCCAAAAACTTTTGTGGGGATTTATATTACTTAGATGAGGGGTTATGCTCTTTAAATCTAAACATTTAGACAGCCATATGATGGAGAGGGATTAAATTTGCTTTTTTGCTCAAGCAAAGATCACAGTTGATCTCTCCCTTGTCCTCCGCCAATTAACTGCCATGATTTTCAAATAGTGAATTTCTTAGTACTCATCTAGGAGGACAAATTCCCAGGGATATAGATCTTTTTTCTGGCATTGATGAAAACAATCTGCCATGAACCAGGTAATAAATTTTGCAATGACTTTTGACAAACGATTCCAGTCTGGTATTTTTCCTGTTTGTTTATTTATATTTATATTTTCATGCTAGTTTTGATTTAAAATCATAGCCTATGTAAAAGTTTTATTTTGAATTCTTTTTCTACCTGGTATGTATTATGACAATAGGTTCAATTTTAGTGGTTTCACAATTTAATATTCCATATAATTGACTTGATTTGATTTCTTTTGGTAGCTGGATGATATGTATAATATGCTGTGTTGTGCGTAAATACACATATATAGTATAAATATATATGTAATATAAATGTAGTGTCATGAATATCTTCCATCTCCTGAAACCGTGCATGAAGACATAAAATTGAAAGTGTTAATTAATTTTGGATGAAAATGTTGATTTGGTGATGTTGATATAGGAGTCATCAAAGAAAATAGTTACTTTTTACAGTGATGGTCTGTTCTTTGATGTTGCCTTTCTTTTAATAGCAAGTTGTTTGGTTTCTGGTTTAATTTCTCAAAGTCCATGGAAAATTATCTCCTCAAATAGATATATTTAAATGTAAATTCTGTAGTTGATTGATGCTACGATATTTCATTTGAATGCTTCATGATTCATTGTAAGTGATTAATAACTGGTTGGCATTTTTGTATGTGAATATGCATTCACTTGTTCAAGAGATAACAGAGGGACTGACTGATCTGAGGATGTACCAGTAGGGAATATCTGTGGTGCTAGGTCCCAATGTTGGTGGAACTCCTACCCAGGTGGTGTGCTCAGGTTCAGATCCTCCACGAAATATGTGTTATATCCAAAGTGTATTTGCTGCCTTGTACTGTCAAGTACCTTTTCACCTGAGAAAATTCAGACTTTTTTTTGTGAGAAAGGAGAAGGGTGCCTTATGGATTCACTGCCTTCTATAAATGGGGCACTTTTCACTCACACCTTCATTCTAAGCGTGCACAGCCTTGGTGCTGCCCGTTGTTGCTGTAGTCAGTGATGTAGATGAGATCTGGGACCAGGAGGCCAGCTACAGGTCCTTTTCAACTTCTCATAGCTAAAATGTTTTGTTGCCTTATCTGCCCTGAGGGAAAAGCCCATAGGTTATGGTGAGCAAGGCTGCTTGCTCATGACCTCTCTTCATTTCCACAGCGAAATGGGTTACATACACATGGGATGGTTTGGATTCAAGTGTACATGATGTAAAAAAAATTATCGACAAAGTCTGTGGATAATGCTAGGTTTGCTTTCATTTTACAACTCAGAGTTGGGCACCACCACAGTAGATAGTAAAGATACAGAGTTGCAAGCTAATTTATCTACTGTTCTTATCACAATTACATAAGATGCAACGCCTTTCAAATTTTCCATGGGGTCTTCATGTCCTCAGAATTCATCACTTATTAAGTCCTCTCAATTTTTCTTGACAAACTTTTTTTATCTTGTTCCACTTCAGTACATCTCACTTAGCCTCCAACTGATTCCATTCTAATAAAGTCCGTCAGTCAGTATTCTATTAATTACTGAAGACTGGCTCTTATGCTAACACATCTGCTTAAATTAATTTTTCATCTTTTGTCTCACATGTTCTTTTATTTGATCAGCATGACTAGATTTTAAACCAGCCTTGGAAGGGTCTGTGCAGGGGACAGAACTAAGAACTTTATCTTTGCACTTGGCAGCTCTCAGCAGCAGCTTATAAAACTTCCAACACTAAATTTCTCTTAACATATGGCAACACACCTTCGTCGAGGAATCACATCCTCGAGGCAAGAAATAGCCATCATCTTGTGAAACTGGTCCAATAGTGTCAGTAGAAAATGAGCATGAGGAGAGGAATAAAATTTGTCATGAGGATATGGAGAGAAGCATGATATTAAGTTAAACAATGAGACTCAGGTCTTCACTTCATCTGTTTCCNTCAGAATTCATCACTTATTAAGTCCTCTCAATTTTTCTTAACAAACTTTTTTTATCTTGTTCCACTTCAGTACATCTCACTTAGCCTCCAACTGATTCCATTCTAATAAAGTCCGTCAGTCAGTATTCTATTAATTACTGAAGACTGGCTCTTATGCTAACACATCTGCTTAAATTAATTTTTCATCTTTTGTCTCACATGTTCTTTTATTTGATCAGCATGACTAGATTTTAAACCAGCCTTGGAAGGGTCTGTGCAGGGGACAGAACTAAGAACTTTATCTTTGCACTTGGCAGCTCTCAGCAGCAGCTTATAAAACTTCCAACACTAAATTTCTCTTAACATATGGCAACACACCTTCGTCGAGGAATCACATCCTCGAGGCAAGAAATAGCCATCATCTTGTGAAACTGGTCCAATAGTGTCAGTAGAAAATGAGCATGAGGAGAGGAATAAAATTTGTCATGAGGATATGGAGAGAAGCATGATATTAAGTTAAACAATGAGACTCAGGTCTTCACTTCATCTGTTTCCACAGGAATGCCCCAAGAACCAATGGAGCTTCTAGACACATAGGTCTTCTAGTCTTTTCTTCCTTTCTCATATTGACACTCCTAAATCCTAAACAATGACGTAGTTTATAGATAAATAGGCTAGATTAATTCTTTTATAGACTGTATCTCTGAAGTATTGCCTGAGGACAATTGACTGGCTGGCACTGGAAACTCCTCAGAAGTTTAGGGAAGATTATGAAGGCTTTGAGTTGGGTTGTAGTGGTTTATGCGCTTCAAAAGTTTGTAAGGATGTAGAGGGAGAGGGAGCAGTGGAGCTGGCCTGGTCTCTCTGGTGGTTTCCTGTAAGTTGCAAGTGGATTTAGAGACTCTGGGTATTTCAGGAAAAAGGGAATAATCATTGAGGCTACGCTAGCTACTTTTGCAGTATAACAACTTTATGCCATGCCCTTGGATGGTCAGGCCCAAAATAGACTTACATTATGGAAAGCAGGTGTATAATGGTGACTACAAACTGTCACTTTGTCATCTGCAGAACTGCCCAGAGCATCTTTTGTACATGACATATGCTTACAGTTCTCATCTCAAATGGCTTTGCTTCTGGTTGGCAGTGTCAGAGCAGTGTAATGCATCACTGCATTACGAGCAGTGGGAGATGTTAGAAATGTGATACCTGACCAACAATCATGGTTGATCTGCTAACAGTCCCTATGGAGCCTGCGCCGTGCCTATGCACCAGTCCTTGTCTTGTTGCTCTCTGCTTAAAGTAAGTGGAAGCCATCGTTTCCCTTGCTGGACTTCCAGCTCTTCATTCACCCTACCAGTCCCATCCCTGTCTATGGACTGGGAGATGTCCTAGAGTGTGCTTGAACAATGGGTGTGGTGTCACCATGGTGTATAGGAGAGGACGTGTGTGTCATATCCAGAGCCCCTGACTTCAGGAAGATATGGGAAAAGGAAGAATCAGAAGAGAGCAGTCCCTCAGTAAACCACATCCACAATCAATTTGCTATCTATGGATAGCAGGACATAGCAGACCTACCAGAAAAATGACTTGTTTTCCATATGGAGCAAACCAGTATAATTTTAAAACTAATTCCGTGAAACAGGATCTGTGGTTATTTACATGAGTCGCCTACGGATTCTTAGGGATGTCTAAGTTCTTCCAGTTTCTGAATCGAAAACTGCTAAGATTAATAGAAACACTATCTATCCCCTTATCTTTGGAGAGATATGCTGTCTGCTCTTTAACCATCTGTTTCTTTAACCATCTATTTTGCACATTTTTTCCACTTTCACTACTTAGTATAAAAGAGTGAAACACAGATTTCTAAGATTTACCTTCGAATTCTCAGTCTTTGCAGGAATGGCTTTCAGATATGAATCCCTTGCATTGGTGTAGTTGCACTGTGAAGCATCAGCTTGTCTATAAGTTTGTTCTATTATTTTCTAAATTGTTGCTGATTACATCTATGACCTCATTTGATATTCATTTCCACAGTTCTTTAGGTTACTGATGGGTAACTTAAGTAGAGCTCTATGGGGCACATTTTTTCCTGTGGATGGTCAACAACAATGAATGACAATGAAAAATTATGCTCTTTTCCAGAGGATTAATCAATCATGATACAAAGTGAATTTATAATTTTTTTTCAATTATATTCTAAATAGATGATAATTGAGCAATTTTGTTCTTGACACGGCAGAGTTCTTAGAAGAGCAGGAAGTATTTGAAAATTTAATTCTCTCTGGGGTGGTCTAAAACACCGTGAACCTTACAAGCTTCCAGGCTTAATGGGCTTTCCTTCCAGCTTGCCAGTTCTAATTAAAAGCAAACTCTGTTTCAGTATGTTATTCTATTAGCTTGCATAAAATCACTCACATTTGCATGAGCCTGTCAAACCTCATATTCAAACCTGCCTAGTCTTCTGAATGAAGCAGATTTCCTTTCTTTTTCTTTTTGCCATCATCGTCTTCTGAATTAAATGTTCAAGCTCTTTACTTCTGCAACTGTAAACCTGACAGGTAGTGCAGTTCTCATTGGAAAGATATTTTGTTTGTTCTGGTGTTACACTGCTATAGTAAGACTGTTTCCTAGTCAAGAAAAAAGTAAGTCGAAGGGTCTAGGAGGCTATCTCTAAAAATAACTGGCACTACATAATGGCACAGAATTATCCTAGAGGAAGAAAGTTGACAAAATATTCAATATGTTCTCACATTCCCCCCCCAAAAAAACTCATTGAATTTACATTATTCTTTTACTTCATTTACAGCTTAATGAGCGTTATCATCTTCAGTAGTGATTATGACATTCAATACATAAAAATAATCCAAAGTGATAGAAAGCTAACAAAAGTCCTCCTACAAACTTTTTCTAAAGATATTGGCCTTTACTTTGAAAAATTGAATGATGACAATGTAAATGACTTTATTCTCCTTTTCTTGTTATATGTATATTTGTTTCATTTGCTTCCACAGTTAAAATATTAATTAGAAAGAAAAAGAGCAGAAATTGTCATGACTCCTGTTCTCACCACACAGAAAATTTGTGAAGTACTTTGCAAATCATACAGTTTTACTCCATTGATATATAGCTTCTTTCTGGTGAAAAAGGATGCTTAACCACATGTTACACAACTCTGTAAATATGTTTGAGACAGATAGTGTAGTGTATTGCATCAAATGCAAATTGAAATGTGATTTGAGTAGAGTAAGTGTAATTATCCACTTGAAGTTTTAGTTAGGACTATTCAGCCATATACTTAATTTGTTCTTACTGCTTTGTAATATCTGAGTGCTTTACTGGACACTAATGGATTTAACTTCACAACACCATTAGGATGTGGTAGTGTAATTAACTTTATTATACAAAAGAACTGAGACACTGAGAAATGTAGGATCCAAACTAAAACCCATTGAGAAAAGAAAATATTTGGTCAGCTCCAGCTGGCCTTGGGTCATACCCAAGCTTATATATGAGACCTGGAATGACTCTATTGTTGGCAAACAGTCCATTAGGGAAAAAAAAATTCTATTATGAAAGAGTAATGGGATCTCTAATCAGTGCAAATGATATGAGCTGTAGTTTGAAATGCCAAAAATACTAAAATGTCAGTATTTGTACTAAACGGTCATCAAGAAAAAAAAAGTAACATTATCAGTGGTTCTCTCCTGAAGGAATAACAATTAAACTAGGACAGTTTTTCTTCCTATTTTCTAATTGAATTGTAAAATATTTGAGTTGTCACTACAACAGAATTACGGTTTCTGAAGCCTTCAGGTGTGTATCTATTAAGAACACTTTCTTGCTCCAAATATTTTCCTAAAATAACATCAGCAAAGAACTCCTACACTGAATGCATCCACATATCTGTTGGTTTCAGTCGAGAAAAATGTCTCTGCTCAAAAAGAATTCATCCAACTTCTCTTATAGGACTGCAGGACTGATTTAACATCAGTGCACAAAATATTGTACACAATGTTTGCTGGAATGTTAATGTTAAATTGGCAATAGATTATAAAAATACTGGTAGATTTTAGATGGTATGATTTAGCTCTTAGAGAATTTACTATGGAGTTAAATCCAAATGGTATCACCTATAAGCAGAATTTCAGCTGCATGTTATAGGTTATTCTTACATCTCTTGTTATAGTTTTTCAGTTCACATACTCATTTTCTGATTTTTTCGGCAGAGTCATACTGTATTTTTTTGTCTTTTTGCCCTATGATACTATATGATTAACGTTGCAAATGCTGCCATCATATTTGAAAATCTCTTGTGTGGCTTTCCATCACCTGTGTATATCTCACCTGCTTAGATTAAAACTCCCTGAAACAATGCTGAAGAACAATATTACTCAATTTCTACTTTTCTTGAAACAGTCTGAGATATCAATAACTTTTTAATATTTAATATACAATAATAAATATTGATTATCCATTCCAATTGTGGTAAAAGAGCACTAATAATCAAACATTAAATTATTGTTTTATTCTTAAAAAGAACAAGAAGGTTCAAACTGTGTGAAGCCAAAAATTTTTGTGTACACAAAAGGTACTTTAATATAAATTCCAGTATTCTGAAGAAGACATTCTGGGTTTTTCTCCATCACAGAAGAGAGACTGCCTGAAATAAATTACAATTGCAGTTAAGGTGACTGAGACCTGAAATGGCTTGATTTAAACATCTCTGGTGAATAAGTTGACCCAGGCCTCTGCCATATACTTTGATAAGCAGGTGAATACAGAATTATCTCATTTCTGCATGCAGGTGTGCTGAGACAGGCTGTTAGATGACTACGTTACCTAAGCTATTAATACATTGATAGATAACTGGAACGGGAGAGGCTGAGGTTCCTACTGATCTCCTGCATAATTTCAGGTTTAAAGAAAGGACAAAATTGTGAGGAAGAAAAAGAAGCCTTGGGCAAAAGCAAAGGAAGAGTGACATGAAGGCCAAAATTTATTATGGGACTTAGTGTGTAGGGAGCCAGCAGGCTGTGTTAGTCTTGGCTGTGTAGATATCAGCCTGTTTTCAGGTGGTAGTAACAGTTCAAGTGGTCTCCAGGGATAGGACTACAGTACTTCCCTTATGAACCATGAAGGAAGGGTAATAGTCCGTGATTTACACAAACCATTCGCTAACAAATAAAAACAATCCAGTGACTTCACACTAAACATTCCAAAGATGAAGGACACAACATGTGAAAAGCCTTTGGAACTTTATGAAAGAAGTACATACAATGAGTGTTAAATCCTGCACATAAGAACTTTTTATAATACTTTTGCTTTCAGACTTGAGGATACTGAACACTGATAGATTTAGAAACTGTAGGAGCTTGATTGTCAGTGCCCTTGGACGATGTGTCTGTCCAGCCTCAACACTGTGCTGCACATGTGCTATGCCAGGAAAGCTATGATAGAAAGTCCTGTGTGAAGCTCAGTTTTCATTCGTTGATGATGAGCTTAGGATTTGTGTGGATGAACTAAAGGCTTTCTGGACACTGGCACCTTTCCTCTTTCAATCCTAGAGTTCTGCCCCAGGCTGCCAGGAACCAAGGAGTGATCCAAATGAATACTGCACTTTTACTTTCTAGGTTCGTACCTTTTAGTGAAACTTCTTTACTCCTTTCAATCAGCAATTACTATGAAGTGTGACAAGGGAGGTAAACAACGTGGGGAGAACAGCTCCCCCCAAAAGGAGGGGAGCTGTTCCCAGCTTAAGTTTAGTCCTGTTCAGACAATAATGGGTTGCCTTCAGCCTTCCTGATGGAGAAACCAAATGCAGGATCCAGCCCAAAGGCATTTCTTTGAATGTGGTTTTATTGCAGTTCATGTGCCAAACTGCTCTGAACACACAGCTCCCAGGTTGCCCTGTCTTACATTAATCCAACAGCTTTTTCTGTTCTAAACATTAATCTCTCCTTACCCATAACTCCAAACGTCCTCCAACATTTATAATGACAGATGTGCTGCTACTTCAGCAGCTTCTCTATGTCCTTCCTCTCTCCTGGCAGGGCTCCCTTATGTCCCTGCTGTCTCCTGGCACAGCTCTACTTTCAATAGTCAGTATTCCTTTCATTTTTCTGATTGGCATTTCCATTTCTTTCATCATTAATAAATGTCTGTTGTTCAGGTTCTGTGGTGCCCTGTTAATCATGCAACTAACGTTACGAGGAATTTGATGTTGATTAAATTCTTCCCCACTTGCTCTTGCACTGTCACTTTGGCTGAGTTTGAAAAATACCTGGTATCTGTAGATTATTCTAACCAAAGGTTTCCTGTACTTTGTTCAAATTGGAAGGTGTGCACTTGTTAACAAAACATGTAACAAAGTTCTACCAACCTTCACATTTATGCCCCAAAGAAAATTCATTTGGGATCCAAAATATGCAGATTTAAAAACTTCTAGAAATACTCTTCCGGGAGAAAAGTCAGGATGTAATGAATGAGAACAGATTAATTTTTTCCTCTGCTTTTGGTCTTTAGTCTGAAAAGAGTTCTTTCATTGAATCTATAGCTTAATTCAGTATTTTTTTAGTTCATAGCTTGATCCTGAAGTGAAATTTCCTGTATCTGCCTGAATCTGCTTTGACGTAAATGGCAACATTTTTGAATTTTCCTGATTTTCATTATATTGTTGAATATTTGTGTAAATCATTATTAGTAGATGAGTATAATAGATGCTAAAAATAATGTATTTGTTTTATGTGATTTTATTTACCTACATCTGTTGGTGTCTTCCAGAGTTGGAGATATTCAACTGCTTTTAGTAATCAAAGTATGTTAAAAATGCTTATAAGAAAACATTGTATTTTTATCCCTAAACCTTGGAAGTCAAAAAAAGAGATAATAGTTATTAACTCTTCAATTGCAGGAAAAGTTAAGCTATAGACATTTTGAGAATACAAAGTATTATAGTTTTCCTCTGTCCATTTCTAAATTCTAGCACTCAGTTGGTATTCCTGGTAAGAAACAGAAAAAATTCTTAAAACATTTTCTCATAAATTTCTATTCTTCAGTTGAGCTGGAAGTCAAAACAATGCACAAACTTAATGCATTCTGTAGCCTTTTGAATTCAGATACCGAAAGAGTAATAAAGAGTAGTCCTCTGTACTCATTTATTGGCTTATGAACTATTAAAAGAATAAGTAGATGTTTTAATGGGCTATATTTAGTACAGGTCACTTCTACGTTCTGAATAAGAGTGAAGTGTTATGCTTTCCCCAGGAATACAATCTGCTTATATGTGCCTGAACGTCCTTTCTATATGCATGAGTGCTCACAACTTGCAGCACCAACAAATTAATAGTCTGCAATGCCTTTTCAAAGAGGAAGTCAAGACACGAGTCACTTCACTATTGATTGGGACTGCTAAATTGCTACCAATACAGCAATTTCCTAAAATCCTAGCAAACACGCTCTAAAATTTGTCCTGTCTTTATGTAGCAGGACATCACTTTTAAAAGACAGAAGAAAATCAGAAATCCAGCGGTTTCAGATGGCAATGCCATCACTATGGTGATTCACCTACAGCATTACAAATCAAATTATGGTTCAATAAAAAACTTAAATCGGATCTTAAATTGGTTACTTAAAAAGTTTCTCATTTCTCAGGAATGACTGTAGTTTAATCAGGTGACAGTGGAGGCCCATGTCATTTCCCCTTCCTTTAAATATATCCCAAGTACTTTACTGCCAGGGGTAGCAGAATAAGCCTGTAGGATTGTGGCATGATGTGACTACAAAGTGCCTCTGTCTTTCAGGCCACTATATTAACAAGGTGCTCTTCAGTTACGGACATTATTTTGTTGCTTTATTTTCGTATTTTCCAATCTTACCGTATTTCTAAAGAAGCAGAATTTGAAGGCCCAGAAATGTCTGCTGGAGACTTGACAGAGCAGCATTGAACTAGGAAAGAAGCATCAATTTTATGTACAATGCAATTGAAGTATAATTCTCCTGAAGTTGTTAAATACAAAATCTGGCTCCTCGATTTTATCTTTAATCTCAGTAGGATGTACATCATCTGCTATTATGAAAGCTTTCAGATATTTGTGGCAGCTCCCTTGCTCCAGTGTCTGAGCACCAATATGTGCTTGATAATTTATCTTGCCCAGAGAAAATCTAGTTAAAAAGAATATGAGGATCAACCTTTAGTTTGCTCTGAAAGGCACTCTACAACCCCTCTGCAAATGTAAATAACTCTGGGCATATTATTTCCTTCCAACCAAATGCTATGCTGAATCTTGGACAATGTACTTTGGCCCTTCCTAAGGCTCAAAATTCCTCAGGGACATTTCTTCTGGCAGCTTTCTGTCTCCGCTGACAACTCCTTTGCAGACTCCCTTCAGCTGTAGCTGTGTGCCCTCTCTTGCTCTGAACCCCATCTCTAATCATATTTAGGTTATCATGCCCCAGGGAATCTCTCTCCCTTCAGGAAATGAACATCCTCCACAGCAGAGTTCTAGCATCGGCCCCTGGCTGTTTGTACATAATTCTTTCCAGGCTCCAATATGCAACTCCAAGAGTTCTCTGTCTTTAATCTTCATCTCATCCTAGGCCGAGCTATAGAAAACCAGAGCCTTTCGATTCATGCAGAAGCAAAATGCAAGTTATTTTATAATCTCCTGTTTCCTTTGACAGCTCTTTTCTATTGTTATTTGCTTTGTAGCTCTGGGCTTTTCCTTTCTCTCAATGCCAAGCTGCGACTTAGACAAGACACCCTTTGTCTTTCTCACTTCCTCACAGAGAAGAGTCATTCTTGTGAACTTCATTTTCATCTCACAGCCCTGCCCTGGCTGTATTACATCTGTAGCTGGGGTCTTTTTTTTTTCTCTTCTCACTGCCTAACTGTAGGCTGAACCAATGGTCAAATTCCTTGCTCCGTCCAGGAACTAAACAGGTAGCAGCTCTTGTGCTGCTTAGTTTCTGTGGGTGTCCATGGATTATTCTCCTGTAAGGCTGCTGTAAGGTTTACGCTTATAATACACAGGGGATTTAGGAGAACAATGTAATAGAAAACATGAACAGTTTATGGTATTCACTATCAAGATAGTTCTAAGAAAACAAAAAGCCCTTTCTATACTTTGGAAAAATTCAAGTCCTTGTAAATTACAGTATCACAGTATCACAGTACCATAAGGTTGGAAAAGACCTCTGAGATCATCGAGTCCAACCTATGACCCAACACCTACACCTACTCCTATTTGTCACCTACACCATGGCACTAAGAGCCTCATCCAATCTCTCCTTAAACACCTCCAGGGATGGTGATTCAACCACCTCCCCAGGCAGCGCATTCCCTTTCAGTGAAGAATTCTTCCTATGTGTCCCCCTACCTTCTCGTTGTTTACCCTGTACTTCCAGAGAAATCCCCACTAAGATTTACTCTGCATGAGGCCTCTGTAATGCAATAGTGAAAACTGTATTAATGTGAGCATTAGTTGAAAGAGGTGCATGGAAACCCATAACGTGTAACACATTGCTACACATTTTAATTTATCACATGTTGCTCCCGCATCTACATCTTATGTTCCTATTGCAAGTTACTTTTTTCTGGGTTGTTCGTGATAGTAGTAGCACAAAATGACAAAAATGTTAGTGAGGTTTCAACAGTTCTGTTGGGTTGGCCCTGAGGTAAGAGCTGCCCTTGCTCTTGGAAAGAGAGACTGGATTTCACATTTTCTGTCAGCTTCTGTTCATGCAGGACTCCAGCCCCAAAATCTGCATTTTGACATTGAGATTGAACCAAAAGACTTAGAAAACCTTGCAGAAAGGCTGGAAATGTTTCATTCTCTGAAACAATTCCTTGTAAATAGTTGAAGCTGGATGATCTTCGTTTTAGGTGAATGCTTTAGCCCTACCGATATTGATTTCTGTTAGAGACTGTATTCTGAAAAATCTGGTCATTGCTTTTTATTTATTTGCACAAAAGAGCTTTAAGACCTGTGCAGTGATAGATGCAACCAAAACATGCCTAGAAAATGGCAAGATTTAAAACAGATGTCATCAGCGTTGATGTTGGCTATTCCAGCTGATATATCACGTATTATAAGGTATGTGTTTAGGGCACTTTAGGGTTACGGAGTGCACTCAAGGAGCTAGAAGCTAAACTCACTCCACTAAATTAGGTTTCAAAGTTAAGAGCACAAACCCTTTAGATTCCATAAATTCTTGAATGCCAAATGAAGGTGATCCAGAAATACATTGCATAGTTGGTTGTCATCCTTATATTGGTACACACACAAAAGCAGTTTTCTTAAGTTTTAAAATTCAGGTCACTTGCTTACAGATTTAACTGAAGTAACTGAATAACACCTGAAAGAAGCAAACAGAAGAGGACAAGTAAGGTATGATAGGACACGTCTGTATTTGTGCAATAAACTTTATATGAATGAATCTTGTCAGAATCCTCACAGAGAATTCAAACTCTCATGCTATGAACTAGGAAAGAGGATTTTCTCTTCGTTAGGTAGAGGAACTGGGAACTCTTTATTAAATCAAGAGAATTTTAATCAGAATCTTTCTCCACCAGCTGTGTACAGGCACGTATGCATAGTTACACTTTTCTTGTATATATACATTAAAATCCAAAATCAAGTTGATGGATGCTACAGTAATTACAGGGAATGCAATGAATTGGAGATTATCACTGGTGATTGGTAAGAGTCTGTGATAGTTATTTATTTTTGAGGCATACTTTACCATTGCCTAAGGTAATTTGTAGCTCTGTATTCTATGATCTGCAGTTAAATGTTATTCAAAATATTTTCAAAAAATAGAGAAGATTTGTAGATACTTGAATAAATAGTATGTGACAAGTAGAAAAATTCGTGGATAATAGTAATAAATTATGTCTGACTTGCCTTAGTACTTAATGTAATAAGTACAGCTATAGACAACAAGGATGTACATTAAGCATACACAAAATAATGTTTTAAGCCAGCTACAAATTTACACTTAAGCTGTTTGTGGCTGACTGGTTTTGTCTAATTTGATACTGTAAGCAAGATTTAATGAAAAGGTTGAGGTTTCTTAGCATATATCTATTTATAATGGAGTATTTTCATACGATAGATATTATGGTATAAAGATGAGGAGCATAAAGCCCTGTCGTTTTGGCACAGTAGATGATATAAGTGAAGTAGAATTATACTTTTAAACTACAAGTGACCTAAGTTGTGACTGTAAAGGAAATGTTAAAAGATCAAGAGGAATCACGATTACCTGATCTGAGTGGAAACCAGATATACTTCAGAGAGGTCACTTTGTTCATTATGTCTATTTGATGCTATGTGAAAAGCAAGTTTTAAATTGAATTTGTGAATGAATTACATTTAAATAATTTAAAGTGCTCTAACACTTGTGCTACACTGTAGTTAGTGCTGCTGTTGAGATTTTATTCCACTCTGTTCCAATATGAAAAAGATCCCTTTCTTTTCTAATATTATCTTGTAATTGGTCTGGCTTTGTTATAGCAGAGTTAGTGTACTTAGCTAGAATATACCAGTCCAGTTTTACTTCATTATAATGATGAAAATAACATACACAGAATTTAAAGTCTCTTTCTCTAATTCTGAACTTCCTTTTTTTGCTGTTGAAGGTCTTATATACTGTGAGTCCTGGGAAACACTAGTGAATTTTATCTTCTGATAATTTCTGAAAGAAATATAAGGAAGTGACTCATATAAAATGTTGCTACCTTTGCATCATATTAGCAAATCTTATAACACAGCAGGTTCAAATAAATCTGCAAATTTGTGAATAGACATCTGTATAACCAAACTTTTAGCGCAGAAGAAAAATGTTACATTTTGTGAAAAGACTGGCATGGCTTCTGAATGCTGGTGGAGACAATGAATCAGTAAATTGTAGTACCTCATTGCCTTTGGTAATTTTTATGTCATCTCTGACACTGATTGTAAGTGAAACGAGTTTGTTGTTTACAAGGGAAGCTGTAATGTCAGGTTTTCAGTGTGATACTAAAAGACAAAAAAATCCTAGTGTGTAACTGCTCTTTGAAATCCTTTTGTCATGACTTCAACACATAAAGTAGAGCTGAAAACGTAACTGATCTGATTCCTGCAAACCCTGTAGGAAAGCCTTAGGTATAATTTATACATTACATGTTATGCCTTTCAGACACTTGACCTCTAGAATTATTTATTCCTTCAGTTAACTGATCAGACTCTCAAATGTGGTGAGCTAGGTATCTAGGGATGGGCTCTGGGCAGAAGTGAAAACCTGAATGCCACATCTCTTACAGCTAAAACAAATCAAAAGCACAAAAAAATGTATTTGAAACCCTACTGTCCTCTGCAGAACAGAAGGGCTTTTGAGAAAACACCCCCACCCTTTTGATATCCCAAAAAGCACCCCTTAGAGTAAGCACCTGCAGCCTTTCTTACAAACAGCTGAATAGAGTTTACTGCTCTTTTTTAAAACACGCAAAAGGAAAAATTAGTGGTGATGCTTTTACATTTTGTGGGAAAAACACCAGATAGGAGGTAAACTTAGTTCCTATGTTTCTCTTTCTTCCCTCCTGACACTGCTTAGCAGGCAGCTCTGAGGGTAAAACATCTACTGGTAATGGGTGGGTGTTAATCTTCTCAGGGTGTGGACAACCTAAGATCAACATATTCTGGATGGCACTTTAATGATTGTGATAGGTCTTTGGGAAAGTTAGTGGCTGCAACTGTGTTTTACAGGGTTCTTGCGTGTTAGGTGCTGATGGAGAACAAAATCTGGAAGCTCGGGATTTAGAAGGAGAAAAAAGAAGATAATTTCTGCATACTTGTATTTCTTCTCCCTGATAACTGTTGAATGTTAACTGAAAGCAGTATATATTGCAACTCAATCTGTATGCTAAAATATAACTATATACCGAGCTTTCTAAGTATAACTATATAGTAGTTAGTATATAGTCTCACTACTATATAGTAGCTAGTATATACCTAGCAAGAAATACCTAACAGTGCTGGAAAACATAAGAAGTAAAAGATGTTCTAGAATACCATTCTAGAAAACCGACAGTTGAAACAAGAGATGCTGAATTCACTAAATACTGAAAAGAATCAGGGTTTGTATTTGTATGTTAAACCTCAGGCTGAGCCTATCTTCAAGCTTTTAGCTTTTCACACCTTTCAACCGAAGTTTAGGGTTGAGCATATAAACCTTGAAAACCAGCAACGCATCCAAATTCCGATGGGTCCTGAAGATGGCAGCAACACAGATGTCCCTGACAGTCTTGTACAAGGGCTATTTAATCTATCTGCTTTTTTTTCTCAGACTGTCGCTGGCTGGTTTTGCTGTGAATTGTCTCTTAAATATCCTACCAAAATATTTACAGGATAACAAAGAGTTCTCAGTCTTCCAGTACTTGTCCATCTCTTCGCATACTTTCAAGTGTCTATAAAAGCACTAAAAAAAGCAAACTCCTTAAACTTTAAATAATCTTGATTCAAGGTTATTTTACTTGATTGTAAAGTGCTGACTACGTAGCAAAAGACATAAAGAGTCACCTTTAACAAACAGAGGCTGGTTGAAAATCTTAGAAGACACTTTTCTCTCCAATCCTCCACAAAGAGGACTCTACCATAACTGATTGTTCTGGCCCTCTGTACTCATTAAGCAGTTTGTTAAGCTGGCATTAAATTGAAGAGCAGAGGAGGGCTGCTAGTACACAGAAGGCATTCGTCAGGTACTTGTGAATATTGTCACCTCTTCTCTAGACACTTGAACCTATCTGTTTGATTGAATGCTGATGACCTAAGCTAAAACTGTTCCTTAGGAAGCAAAATGTTTTGTCATCTTCCCTGGTGGGCTAAAGCTTTAAAATTGCCAGAGGGAGGCAAGGAGTATGGAAATGGAGAGGATGCCTTCTATTCAGATTCCTCTGTTTCTTTGAATGGAAAACCTGAAGTGGAAAAATAAGGAACTTTTGCAATGCATTGAAATAACTATAAGTTATCTCAATGCCATGGAACGTATAGCTAAAATTAAGTTGCACACACTTAAAGACAGAATGCTTGCAAAAGGAAAATGAATGATTTTTTTCTGTTTTTGAAAAGAATGTTAGTGTAATTTCAAAGTCTTTTTATAAGGATGATATGATCTTCATTTAATCCTTTGTGATCAAATATCAGTTGTGCTCTAATGAGTTAAATTATAATGGAATAGCTGATAGCCAATAGCCAATAAGCTGTTGTAGAGGAGAAATAGCATCTGTGAATGTGAATGGGAAGTAGTATGCCTTCAGGTGTGCTGAACATCAATTACACTTACCCTACATCCCATGCCTGCTCCCACGAGCTCTGACAATGAGAAAATGATATTCACTCTCTCAGATTCCTGATACATTTTCCTTTCTTACAGATTGTTTTCTAGCAGTTATCCCTAATCTTCTAGAATTCTCTCTTCTGAGCACTCTTTGCAGACATACTTGTTCCTCAATATCCTCACTGAGGAGGGGATACAACAATTTTTATTCTGTCGTGGGGTTTGAACTCCCATGGTACAGATCTTTTATTACATAATTTTCTTTCTTTAACGGGACTCTATTTTCATATTACAGATCTCACGGAGATGTTTTTCAACCTTCTGGTTTACTTCATCATTAGCATGAGTCCTGTTCCTCACTTCCTGTCCACCGATCCAAGCAGGTTTAAAGACAGGAAGAAATATTCTTTCTAGAGAGTGGTAATGAAGGAGGTTCTTCCCAGTGCTTTGCTAACCATTGATCCTGAAAGATGTTTAGAAAACTTGGAAAGTTACAGAAGAGGAAGAAGTGTGTCAGATGGAAGAAGTTTGTGTCTTGCCCACAGAACAGGAGCCTGCCCTTGACTCTGGCAAAATTATTTTCATATGTAGCTATTGATTTTCTGTTTGTTATTTTTGCTGCCCTCAATTTTTCAGACAATCAGCTGAGACAAAGGGAACTCTCTTGAGATTATTTAAAGAATGGGATTCACCTGTATAGCAATTCCTGATATGTTACTGTTTTACTTGTTTTTCTCCTTGTATACCACCTTTATTCAGTCTCAAAACTTGCATAGATAATCTTACTTGGGTAGAATTTGAGGAATTTATGTGCTTGCGTGAATTACATTTTTCTGGGGAGGATAATGGCAAGAAAACAAGGGAACTTTGAAGACTTGAATGTCACACAGCTGTGCAGTACACGGCCTCAGAATAGGTACTCTCTGAAAAATCGTCCTCAACAAATGATTTTTTTCTGTTGCTGTGCATGATGTCAGTTGATTTGATTCTTTCAGCTTCTGGTTGTACATAAAATGTACATGAGTGGTCTATTATACATCACAAGGTTACAAATAGAAATGTTGTAGCCCATCTTTATTTGAATATTGCTGACTGTTCATGCTGCTGACTGAAGGATTCATTCAGGTACATGTAATCGCTGCACTCTTTCTCAGAGCAAATCTTTCTTCACTTGATACTCCCCCAGCAAAAGTCATAAGGGCACCAACTTCAGTATTACAGGCTGTAACTTCTCTCTTTCATAGTCACTACCTGGGACAGAAGCTTCCCCAACTACAACTTTTCCTTGTCTGTACCAGTCAGGAGTTTGGAGAAGTAGGTTAATTCTGAGCTCGACCACAAAAATACCTGTACAATATTGAGGTAGTTAACTAACTGAGCTCCCGTTTCCAAATTTATAAAATAGAATATTATTAACTGCCCACCTCAGATTCAATAACAATTTTTAAATGCCATGATATTTGGAATTATTTTTTTCTGAAATTACATGTGACTGACAAAGCTTTTTGGAGAATTTGTTGTTAAGTTGAGCTGACATTCCTCACCTCAGTTATGTCTGCATTAGCAATAATTCTGCCTACAAGAGAAAATTTGCAGAGCGAAACAGTGAAACAGTTGGTATTGAGGGTCTCATGCTCAGAAAAAAGAGTTTATTTTGCATTAATTTAGTCTCACTTCATGGACTGAGTTGTTGGAATGGAGTAAGTTAGTTCCTGGATTATATTATCTCATCCAGTTTCATCTGAAAGGAAAGCATTTATTTGCTCGAAGACCACTCCACAATGTAAATTAAAACCACAGTAAGTGCAAGGGGTCGTAGATCCAGAAGTGCGCTGCTGCTGCAAGCTCAAAAAAACCTAATGTAGCCTCTTGTGGGAGAATCACATTTGAATACAGTAGGGTTTTTTTCTGTGCTCTCACTGAAATCAGATAGTACAGATTCCCCTCTCTAATAAAAGTACTTGAACGACGATATTTGGATCTCTCAAACCAATCAGACCAGTTATCTGTAACAACTCCCAGCAGACCCTCTCCCTCAAATTCCCAGCCTTGTTCTGGCAATAGGTTCCTTCTCTAAATCTTTTTATTGCAACTTTGAAAGGAATTTCTCTAAGGATTTCCATTTTTTCCAGACACTGTTTTTCCCTCTCTTCACTCCCTTTCTTAGGTCATTGCAATATGAAAAACAATCTTGTACAGGTCAGAAATAACTGTAGTTTCTTTATAGCTCTGTGCCACGAGTGAAACTGCCACTTCTTTGGAGAAGACTGTAATGAATAAGGAATAAAAATCACCGCAGCTGCTTGTTTTGAACACAGGGAAAACAGTAGATCTGTAGGCTACAATCTGGTGAGAAATCTTATAACTCTCAAAATCATAATAAATATCGAAGAGAGGTGGGGAAGAAGACCTGTGATGAAATCCAAAAGATGTGTTTTGTAGACAGTGATATTCCCTCAGCTGTGAGACTATTTTGCATGTACTTTAATGAGGATAATGAGGTGAGAATACAGTATCTCATAGAAACTCAGTGAAAGAGTTCTTGTACATATACAGGGAAAGGCACTGAAAAGTATATGCACATATTTCAGTTTGTCTGCCTTGGAACACTGACTAGAGTATAGCAATAACTAAGCATTCATCAGCTTGTACTTGGGGTTTCAAAGTAGTCCAAATCTCATGTTTGAAAAAGTTAACAAGTTTCTGTGAAACAATGCAGAAAATTACATTAGTAAATTTATTATGTAAAATATAAATAATACGTTCTGACTGAGTAATCTCTAAACTCCAATCGATTTTGTTGGTAAAGTGCCACACTGGTTTTCATTTGAGCTCTGTTCTAGTACCATAATGCCAAACAAACTAAATCTGTTCATTTTTAAGTAAAAAGCTGCAAGATTGTTCATGCAGGTTGATATATGAATAAATAAATTAATTTTCAAAAGTATTATTAATAGATGTTGCAATACATTGAACAATAATAATAATTCACCATCATAATTTAGATTGAGTGTAAGAAAACTACAGGTATGAGAAGAAATTCCTCTAATTAAAATAAAAAATAGAATAACGTTGGAATATAAATATCACTGGAAGAAATAACGTGCTTGCATTTGTTCTTCATTTCTTTGCTGATAAGAAGTACAAAATATTTTAATTCCTGATATAATTGGGATAATATGCAAACTGTGAAGTGCAGTTTGTATTAACTTTTAAAAAATTATTATTGTTGCTGGTTGTGCGTTATTTTCATTACCTACACCAATAGGGTGAGATATTGCTTCTTTCATGCGTTCCATGCAAATATTCTATCTGTGGTAGCAACTGTGTTATTGGAAAAGGGGGAGAAGTAAGGCGAAAACTCAGTCTTGTAAACCCAAGTATCTGTTAAGGAGAATGAGGAAAGTAGGGTAAGTGAAGCTAAATCTCCAACTGCTCAGACAAAAAAAGATCACTTATTTGGGTAATCAAAGTCGCAACAGTCTAAGATAATGTATTATCAGTAACCCTTACGGCTTAGGTTCATGCATTGCATTAACTTGTTAATTATTTTGCTCTAATCTTTTTGTATGCAAAACCTAGATTTTGCCTTTCCCGCAAATACATTGTTTCTGCGACTTCTAGGAGAAGGAATTACCCACAGATAGTCCCGTAGATGTTTTTCCGTTATTATCTCTGCTATCTTATCACTGTCTTCTATTACTGTTACAAGTCCTGTCGATTCATGGCTTTGAATTTCAGTGTCATCTGGAAACCAAACATTTTGCTAGATACACTGTAAACAAAACAAACTGCTCAGTGTCTTAAGTGGTTAAGCTGACTAAGTGCTGCTATTAGAATTTTTTTTTTTTTTTTCCTTTTCTGATGTGGATGCATCAGTGCAAAAATTTCTGGTTTCCATTGTAAATACACATAGAAGCTGAATTTGTATAGGGGACAGATCTCTTTTGAGTGTGACAACCAGGCAGCTTAAACACCCATGCCCTTGTGTGATTGTGTGATACTGTTTCCATGACTGCCATCTGCCCCACTTCATCTCAGTCTAAACCCCTCCCTTTGAAAGGTTTTCATAGTAATTCTGAAGACCTCTTAATTTTCTGTTCTGTTACATATTGGTGTAATTCATGAGCAGTATTCATACAATTGTCAAATTGTGTTGATACCTTTATCTCTATTTGTTTGCCTGTCTATCTTCAATCTATTTTCAATGTGTAGTAGGAAAACAAGCCTTGCAGCAACAGAACGCTAGCCTTTGAATGCCACTAAATATGTATTTTCTATGTTCAGCTGCTAAGGTTAGCTGCAGCTGAAGGAAATGTAGATCTTGAATTGATCAGTTGAAGGTTTCTCTGTAGGTCAATCCAGCTCAGGCACCCTGGGGAAGCTGTGCCTTAGATTTAAAAATGCCGGTCCTCTAACTAACAGTGCTTTAAACAACCAGGTTTGAGGGCTGATACAGCCATGTGTTAAGCTTTGGGAACACGTTGCTTCTGGTAGGTGTTAATGTGTTCTACAAGGAAAAAGTACTGGAAAACTTCTAAAAGTATCTCTGGGTAAATCCAAAATGCCACATTTTGCCGTTTACTTCAATCGAGTTTTAGTCAGATCACAGGAAATGCAGCATTAGAGTAATTTTCAGATGCCTGACTCATTTGAAACACAAGCTTGCTGGTCTCTACTGGAGGCTTCAAGCAACTCATACATTTAATCATATTTAATCACTAATACTGGTAGTCTCAGTGTTTTCAGTAGAGTAAATGGCACAGTTTAATTCCAAATGCGTTATCTCATCAAATGAGAGATATTGCTGAAACTCCAGACCTGTCTCAATACAGCAATACAGCATATGTCTATTGTCTTCAAGGAATTTTTCCTGATATAAGCAGAGTGGCTGGAGAGCAGTCAGGCGGAAAGGGACTTGGGAGTGCTGGTGGACAGGAAACTCAATGAGCCAGCAGTGCACTCAAGTGGCAAAGAAGGTCAGTGGTATCTTGGCCTGCATCAGGAACAGTGTGGCCAGCAGGACTAGAGAGGTCATCATCCCTTTATACTCGGCACTGGTCAGGCCGCACCTTGAGTACTGTGTCCAGTTCTGGGCCCCTCAGTTTAAGAAAGATGTTGAGATACTGGAGTGCGTCCAGAGGAGAGCAACGAGGATGGTGAGGAGGCTGGAGCACAAGCCCTGTGAGGAGCGACTGAGGGAGCTGGGGTTGTTTAGCCTGGAGAAGAGGAGGCTCAGAGGAGACCTTATTGCCCTCTACAACTGCCTGAAGGGAGGCTGTAGTCAGGCAGGGGTTGGTCTCTTCTCTCAGGTGACCGGCGACAGAACGAGAGGACACGGTCTCAAGCTTCACCAGGGGAAGTTTAGGCTTGACATGAGGAAGAAGTTCTTCACTGAAAGGGTGATTGTTCACTGGAATGCGCTGCCTGGGGAGGTGGTGGAGCCACCGTCCCTGGAGGTGTTTAAAAGGAGAATGGATGAGGCACTTAGTGCCATGGTTTAGATGATGAGAAGGTGTAGGTGTTGGGTCATATTTTGGACTTTATGATCTCAAAGGTCTTTTCCAACCTTATGATACTGTGATACAATGTGTTTCTAAGTTGTCTTGCACATGTAGGCAACATTTTCCCCTTCCTTCTGTTTTTGAAAGCTTTCCTACTCTAAGACTGGAGGAACCGCTGTGTTCATGTCCAGTTCCCCTTCACAGCATCTATTAAAGTTGATGTTACAGTTCATAAACATGCATTAATGAAGGCTGAAGTAATGGTAAACTGGGTTTCCAGGGCTGACTGCAAGTCTTGATCCATTTCAGAAGGGTTTCCCTTTGAGTAATTTGAATAGATGCATTACTTATTGACCATCTGTGGAAAAAAGACATTTTTTTCTGTTGCCTCTAGAATGAGGCAGATGGAAATATTACCCTCAGGAGTCAAGCAGAAGATGAACAGAAACTAAACACGAAAAGTTCACAAGTTGAATGTCACAACACAAGCAGTCAGTACTTCAGTGCAACAGCCACCTGTAAGGGGGTTTGAAATGTGTAGCAGAGGCACCACTCCAAGTCCTGATTGAAGCCAGGGCTTTTAACACAACAGCCGCTGGCTCTTCTGTGCCTGTCTTTTCATGCCTTTGGTGCACACATCCAGTGGTGGGAATAAGGAAGGTGGGACCCTTCAGCTGATAGAGAGGGTCCTCAGCCAATGGGGCTTCTCAACCCAGAGGAACCTCTGGAACAATGCTGATAGAAGACTACAGTTCAGATCCAACCAGGCTATAAAATGGAGACCCCATCAGAGTCCTTTGAGTAGTTCTGCTTGGAGCAGGTCTGTGACCAGAAACTTTCCCCTTGGGACTGGCATGCCACCCAAGGAGGATTCCTAGAGTTGAGTGCCTTCACCCTCCTTTCAGTGAGTGATTATTTCTTCTATTTATATCCTTCAGTGAGCCGTCACCCCTTTGGGCGAGTGGTTCTGTCTCTGGGTACCATAAGTGAGTGTGCGCATACACTTTGGGTTGTCACCTCTTTGTGTTGTAATGCAGTAATAACATTGCTGACTGGTACACCAAACCTATAACTTGCTGAATGTTATTTGAGTGTTGTCTTTGTTCCCTTCATTGTCTTGTTAGTTTCATCTGTGAGGTTTCGATTTCGAATTAGAGTTTGCCTGAGTTTGTTATCTGCATGGATTCATTTTGGCATAACTCTGCGACAGGAACAAGTGGCATTATACTCCTTTTTCTGTTCTTCTCATTGCTGCTATTTCATTCTCTTACCACTGAGTGCCACATTACACAATGTAAGTGCATATTTTACATTATGAATAAATCATCAGTTAATTTACACTCATAATACTACGAAGAAATATTTACTATATTCAAAGATACAGAAGATTTTGGGGATGATATACAACAGTTTTGTCTAAATAGTCTTTAGAAGTTGAGATAGGAGGTTGGAAAAATCTCTTACTTGCTCTTTAGCACTAAATAGATACAATTTACTCTATAATGTAGATTTTGACATATTTTATCTTTTTTTAGGGTAGGTTTTCCTGCCTGCATATTCATATACTCAATTCTTATAATAGGTTTTTATTGTATATCAAAAGAGCATTTTCTTATCTTGTCAGAGTAAAGCCTTTTTGCAGTACAAATACCTGGATGCTTCTAAAAAACTTTAAGAGACTTACGAACGGTGAAAGCCTTATCTTTCCTTTTAAAGCTCATGTTTATTTTTTCAAGCTGCCTACATAAGATTAAATACATTTAGTGCTGCCTTTGTAGAATTTAATGGTGTTAAATCAGCATTTATATTTTGTGATTTTATTTCTAGTATACACCAAAATTATTTCTACATTTGATGGAATCAACAGATCTGTTACATAACACTATTTTTCTTGCTCAAGCTCAGATGTCCCAGTTTGCTCATAACCAGGAATCTGTCTCATGCTGTGAGACTCAAAAAGCCTGAAAGGAAAGCACCTGCTGCTATTTTAACATCAAGAAAAGTGTTCAATCTATTAGAACCTATTCCTTAAAAAGAATTACTGAGAAAAGAAGAGGCTTAATCAGCTGATCCCAGTTCGGAGTGTTTACCTGCCAGTATAAGAACTTTAAGAAGTGCATAGTTTCATCAGTGCCAATAAAGCCACAGACTAGTGTGTAAAACCCCGAGTAAATCATTTGTTAGACAAGCAAGGAAAGATCTCGAGGATGAACTAATCCTCTAGTTGGAAGTGTTTATGTCCTACGCATGAGCAATCATTATGGTTTAGTAGATAGTATTTTATATTTGCAACATTCTTGTAAAACTTACATGATGGTTAATGCAAGAAATGAATTAAGGGAGGGGATGAGGAGCCAAGTTTGCATTTGAATGGAAAAATGTAACCCGAAGCCATAGTGACTAAGTCATCTTGACATAGATTTAAACATTATGTCTCCTTCTGTACGCTTCCTTGCGTAGGGTCTGTACAGTTTGTGTGCCTAAATGTAAGAGAACCTTATACTTACAACAAGGAGCTCAATATGAGTGACTCTTAGAAATGCTGGCATGCTTTGATTTGCATAAATGGATTCATTGAGGTGTAAATCCAGATTAAGAATTATTTAAGGACAAATGCAGCTAAGTTCACAAATAGATTTTAAAGAGACTGTTTTAATATATAGCTATTACAACTAAAAAAAAGAAAAAATTACTCTATCCTTCATCCCTGAATAATAACAAATCCTAACTGATTTCTGATTGGTTTGCTGTTTAGACAAAGTAGTAGAGGAGTACGTGTGACCCATCAGCCTGTACAACTCCTACCTTATTCCGCTATTTGACAGGATGCAGAGAGTTTTATTGGAAGGACATATTTGCTTCAGAAAGTAACAAGTAGCTAATCTTTGCTGGAAATAGTGTGGCTAGAACTTCTCCTAAGAACAGAAAAAGGACAGGCTTAACAAATATTAAAACGAAGTGGTAAAGGGGGCTGGCATGGTTTCGTTTTGTGAAGGGCAAAAGACTGCCCTAAAGCACAATTCTCAGCGTCAGTAGCAAGTCATAGCTTAAGAATGTGTCAGATAATGGGTATGGTGTTCACTGGGAAACATAAGCAAGTCTTAGCTGACTTAGTCTTAGTCTTCCAGTTGACAACCTGAGCAGATGCTTGGGCCTAAAAAGTAATTTATTAGATATTTTATTGACAGACTATTTTTACATATCTAGTAAATCAGAACTTAGTTTTGCAGTTTTGAACTATTATATTTAAACCTGGTAACAATAAAACTCCTTGAGGTCCTAAGCTTTGAAGATAATAAATGCAGCCTTTCCTACCTCATCCCTTGTAATTATTAAGCAAAGACATACATGCTTATTGTTTATTCTTAAACATCCAGATCAAATCCTCTGGCCATTTAATGATTTTCTTCATTTTCTCTGAATTTCTTCCACAATTTAGAGTTAGTGAGGTTCCCCACCCCCTCTCCCCACACCTACAGACTTGAAGTAAAGCTATGTAAAATTTCAGTGTTAAAAGACAAGCTGTCCTTTCTTCACACTTGAAAGAACTGAAATTAGCATGAATTTTGTGGTCCGATATCCTTCCAAGATGTTCTGATTTTATTTTTTTTCTATCAAAATTTAAAAATGGCAGTCTGAATTATGTATTCCTATTCATGTTTGCACTTAAGAAACTATATGGAAAAAAATGAATCCTACATATTTAATGATTTTTTTTTTATACAGTAGGAATTTCCACTGCTACCCTTTGAGAGAGGAGGTTGTTAATTTTTTTTCCTATTAATTTAAAAGAAAAAGGATTCATTGGACAGTTCCATTCACAAAGGTAGGACACAATGATAAAAAATTCACTTGGAAAATTTAATATACAAGTATTTTACATGGTGGTCTTCCATCATCTCTTCCTTGCCTGACAACTGTCCATTACTGGTGTTTTAAATGGGTCTGAATCTGAACAGTTTCAGCTTGTGAAAAGGTGTTGGAATTTTAATGCATATGCCCTACATTTCTCCAATCAACACTTTGCTAAATTTTAATAAGCTAAGACAATTGGTGATAATTTCATTAGTACTTGATACCTTAATGCCTAGTGGCTTCATAGTTCTAAAATTATGCATTATGTGTCAGCTTCAAAGGTACGAGCACCTAATTTTGCCAACATGGGTAAACAAAAACACTCCTTACGTAGCAGTGAACATGATTTTGGTTTAATACTTCAACAGCTGACACTGATAATATCCCTACATAGAAAATCTACCTATTTTTTTTGTGTCTTCTCCATAATATTTTTGCAAAGATCATATAAATAAGGAAAAAAGAGAAAGCTTTTATCCAGTCAGTTTAATGTCACCTGTCTTTTAAACAGGTATATTAGATATCTAGGCGGTCCTTCTATAGTCAGTGGACAGAACTCAATGGTCCTAAAGAACAAATAACCACCTCCCAAATGCCAGCTTAATTGTTGTAGATCTCCTGAGTGTGCTTGGTTCTTTCCATCGATTTCAGAGTTGAATTTAGACTTAATGTGTAACGCTCGGAGTTTGATTCTGAGAGATTAATCCCATCCTCAGACTAATAAATGGAAAGTCCTACAGTCAGATGACCGAATTGGTACAAAATCTATTTTAACACTGAGATTAAAAGAAAATATACATGGAAACTATATACAACATAAAAAACGTGTTTACAGATATGGTGTGACCACAACCATTTAACTTAGTCCTTCTGGCTCTTTCGATGCCTTTTCCTTCCCTACCCCTATGGAGAAGAATTTTATTGCTTTTTTTTTTTTTTTGTGAAAGATCCTCGGGGTAGAACAAAATAAAAAGAAAACACACAGACACATATTTTCAGAGCTAAGGTGCTTATTGCAATCAGTAATGCTTCGGCAACAGAAACACTGTCTAGAGTTGGGTACATGCAGATACAATCTGGTGTTCTAATTGCCCATCGTATTTGCTTTCCTATCCACATGCATAGTAGACTAGTGAGAGCGTAGCATTCAAAAATCCATCTTTATCTATTACTGTCTCAGGGTAGATTAGATGTAACTACCATCAGGTGACCATATTTTTTCTTTTTAAATAGGAATTATTTTTCCGGAGGCTCTTCCAATGTGTTTATCGCTACTCTATATGGATTCCCCATAAACAGCAGCAAGTTTATGCTTGTAATATCTCTGTGAAATACCAATAAAAATGTTGTTAGGAGGACCAGATGCTGATGGTCTAATTAACATCAGTACAGACTTCTATGTATTTCAAGGGGGGAGTGAACCCAGTAGCCCTTATCAAGTAGGCACTTGCCATTGCAGGCTGGAGTTCCGTCGGCTGTAGCGAGATTTGAGAATGTACTTAGAGGTGTCGAAGCACTTTGCTGAATGCAGGTGGGTATCAGAGAACTGGCAAAGATGTAAGATTCCCAAATGAATATCTCAGTTGGAGTCATTCCTCTGACTGCTCTGTCTGGTAGCTCTCCAGTGCAAAGCTAAGGATTAAAACAACCCAACAACTGCGCTATAACAAGTATGTTGACAGATATGCATTAACTGGCTACAGGTTTATCAGTTGCTACTGCTATTATTATAGACTGAATTGAATCAATTGTTCAAAATGTAATGAAAAATCACAACCAATTGTTTCTACATTTTCAGTCAATGTATGATGCGAAAATAATATTTTTTTATTAATTCTAAGAAATTTTGCTGAATAGAAAACTTGTTTACATCTTTCCTTAATTAATCCATCAAATACCTTAATCTCTGGTTTGCACCTGAGTCCCATGTTCAGTTGTGAGTATAGCAAGAGGAGAATAACTGAACTTTTAAGTCCTAAGAAGACATCAGATGTGCAGATCTATGATTAAACTACATCAGTTATTGCAAATGAAATCACTGTATGAGAGTCTTCACATGTGAAGCCCCATATGAGTCATAGGAGAGGCATAGAATGTACAATTACCTGTCAGATGGAAAAAAGGATAAGGTATCCCCACCCCCAGTGGCCTGCAATCACAAAATCAAGGTCTGAGGCTTTTGAAATTTTCAAACCACAAGTGTGGTAGACATTTGGTCTGAGAACCAGACTGTATCTATTTCAAAATAACCCTGTGAAATACATTAAATACAAACGTGAGGAGCTTCGGCACACATTGTTTTAATGCACCAGTTTGTTATTTTTGCATTGATTGGCGATGTATAATTTATTAACGGCGTACGCTGAAGCCTACAGGAGCACAATGCTTATGTATTGGGGGAAGAGCAAAAATGTGTGTACTTTTAAAGACAGAGTTTCACATAGTGTAATCTGAGACTTATTAACAGTTTCTCACCAGCAGACCCTCCATACACACCATCATGCTTTAAAAATAAGGCCTTCCTCTGCAATAAATTTCTAACTCTTCTGTTCAACAACAGAGAAATAAAAGCACCCCAATAAGAGCACTTATTTTTCCTCTTGATGGCAAAGGTTATCAATTAGAAATTGTTACTTTGTCAGTCAAATTTAAAAAACAGGTACTCATCTATGAATTATCTGTTGTCTGAGGCGATGTATCGCTCTGCAAATACGCATATTGCTAATGACCTTTGTGGTTAAATTTAGATGGTCACTTAAGGAAAAACTGTCATATTCATTTAATTTCCCCAGTATTTGTCAGTGCATTTAAGGATCTCAGTCACCCTGGAGTGTTACCCAAGGTACAGGAAAATTTAAGGACAGCTTATAAGCCAACATTTTGAAGTAGTTTAAAAAAAAAGCTAAAATGCATTGATGTGATTAACAAAACAAACTTAACTGGTTTCGTTTTTCACATTCCCTGTTGCTTCTTTTTGTTTGAGAGTTTTTCCTTGTCTTGTTTTACTTAAAACAATGCACTCTTGACTCGTGATTATTTTATGATAGACACTGTTTAGTCTACGTTTTCTCTCAGAGACTTCAGTCAAATTGGCTGGCAAATTTTTATGAAGTGGCACCTCCTGAGACAAATGATGGTGGGATTTTTTTAAACCTAAATATTCTATTGTAGTGAACAGATTTTACTTCTGTCTATGTGAAAAGACAATCCGTTGTGTTTAGGAAAGAGGAAGTCATAGAAAGTATTTTTATAAGTAATTGAACTTAATTTATCAGTTAGAAATGCACTGCAGCAGTGATATTTACCACATCAGTGATTACAAGGCAATTATAAAATCACATCAGCTTATTAAAATTAACGAGAAATGTTATACCTATACGTGATTTGTTACAAGTATCACAGTAGCTGATAATTTTACACAGTATGCAGGGAGAAAATTAACAAGTTAAAACCAAGCATATTTAAATTCTTCACACTGTTTCTTGTTTGCATTTTTTTGGAATGAGAAATCTCAGGAAGGAACAACTGAACTGTTTTCTTCCACTGGAGAAAACAGTTACAGGACCACTTAAAATCAAGGCCTTCTCTGAAAATAGTTCTACTTATTGCACATCCTTAACAGTTTCCTAACAGCAATAATCACAGCCGATGTACTTACCCTTGTCTTTTTGGTTTAGACTAAAATTTCAACTTTTAAAGAATATCTTTATTCAGATGGGTTTTCTTAAGAAATTACATATGCTTTTCCAGGGACTTAATCAAACTAAAATTATTTTTTACTTCAGATATGGTTTATTTAAAATCTATTGAGGCTGTTGCAGCTCTGTGTTCCCTGGTCCGGCTTGCAGTGAGTTGGAGCATGTGAGTTTGTGAATTTGTATAGTTGAGTATTGAAAAAACAGATTACTGCTGAAATTTTAATTAAAATAACGGCATTCAAAGTTATGTCTAAAAATATTGAGTTGTACTTCTATAAATACATAGGTGCTCAGCCAAAGAGCAAAAATATTAGCAGTATCACCTAGATGATATCCAGTGTGCAATACTGAGTCATTGTAATTATTCAAAGTTTTCATATGACAGCTTTTTAAAAAATTGCAACTAGCAAATTGAAGGAAATCATAATTGGCTCCTAAAATTTTGAAGGCAGAAACAGCTGCTAAACTAAATAGATTATTCGTTATGCAATGTCTGCTCAGATCTAATTTGTAACTGACTTAATTTTCATACCAAATTATATAATTTAACTAGAGAAATTAACATAGAAAGTTCAGGGAAATAGTAGGGAATGATGCTGTCTAATAGTTTCCTTTTAAACTTACTATTAAATTTGTTGTTCAATCAAGAGTTATAAAGATGACACCGTGTGGTAATAAAGAATATTGCTCTGCTATTTACTAGCTATTTACTGCTATTTACTAGCTGTTTTAAACTGCCTTTTCTATATATTCATACAGAATAATTTTATAATTGAATCACAAATTTGGCCAGTAATCCTTATCTCTAAAAGATACTCATTATACATCATGTTAATACTATTTTAGATTCAAAGTATCTTAATTTAAAAAAATTAAGCAATCTTCATTTTGACCCTTTTTTTTAACCTTGCTTTGGGGCTTTTGTAATAATTTTACATCTTTATGGTACTAAGTGGATTTAGTCAATGCTCCTCAGGTTCAGCTGAATGTTACACTCCTGGTTTAGATGAACACAGAAAACCTGAGCTGTTGCATCTTCTCTACGCAGATATTATGTGTGCAAATGTGCCCCTCAAAGGCAACATAGAGCACGGATCATGTGTCTGCAACACACCCAAGGGTTAAAAAGTGGTGTCTGTGGGCCTGCCACCTTCCTTTCTNGGCAGTTGTAGAGGGCAATAAGGTCTCCCCTGAGCCTCCTCTTCTCCAGGCTAAACAACCCCAGCTCCCTCAGTCACTCCTCAGTCGCTCTTATCTATACACAAGCTGCAAGGATAATTCAGTGGTCTTAAATGATGTTGGGAAAAGGGGTAGGCAAACTCCTGCGTGATTAAAGCTGCTCTCCGAGCAGCTTGGCCATTCCAGCTGACCAGTGTCGAGGCTGAACTGGTGAGGTCTCTAATCCTGGTAAGACTGAGGAATGACCACACGAGTCTGAAGCAAAGTTTTTCTTATTCCCTTCAGTCTTAGCAGTGCACTTAAATGATATGTTGAGATCATATTTGCCATTGGATGTAGGCTCACTGTGCTGCCTAAGTTATAAGCGGTATGAACTAAGCAGCATATTCCCCTCGTCAGGCTCAGAGGTTAAAGAAGCTGAGGGCTAGTGTGGAAGTTGGTAAAAAATAATTAACAAATGGTTAATGAACTTCACTGAGCAAGTGGCCAGATATTAGCCATTGATATTAGGTATTAGCCAGATATTAGATATTGATACTGGTGAAAGCAGTAGTTAAATGATCTTAATTAAATGGTTCACCCAGGAAACAACCTAGAAGCATCTGAAATATTGCATGACACCAAGTGATTTATTGCTTATTATTTATTATTTATTCAAGGGGTTATTATTATTTATTCAAGGGGTAATTGAAATGTGAACAGAATGATCATCGCAGTTTTCACTTTTAAAGGCTTTGTTCCACTGGGAGGAAAGATGAAAAATTAAGGTGATATTAAGACCACTGTAACAACCTAATGAAGAAATAGGAAAGAATGGGGTAAAGAAAGATCTTTTAAGGTTAATATAATTTTAGGAAAGGGTTGATAAGTATTTTACTTAAACCTGAGGATTTTTTGCTATATTCCAGTGCCACATTTGATTGTAATAAATGATTCTGTAGTTCTATTTGAGAAACACTACCAAGGCTTTTTGCGTTGCAGCATTGCATAGAAAGCAGAGTAAGTAATGCTATGGTAGCTGTAGGTACTGATGACTGTTCTAGAAAAAATCAGCATTAAATATCACTTAAACCAATATGCAGAAAACATCACAGGATGCTATGAGTTTTATGAGCTCATACAAATTCATTACAGCGGGACAGAAAATGAAAGAAGATCTTTCAATCTGTGACATACAAATTATGGTGGAATGGAGTGAAAAATTGCTAAGTAGCCAATTGTACGTGTGGTCGTACTTTGTAAAGTCAGATCCGCTTACTCTTTCAGTGAGAATTCAGCAGGTACAAGGGACTGTATGTGTGTGGAACAGCTGACAAGCTCGATTTCAATACATAATTTATACTTATTCATATACCCATCCTATGAGGTTCTCAGTTTCAAAATGCAATCTTTCATTCATTACAGGAACTAATTAATAGAATTAACTGGTATAAAAAGCTGTACAAGACTATAAAAATTAATAGAACTATGAGGAGTCAGCATCTCAAGTAAAAGGGCTGTGGAGACAAATCATATAATTGGGGTCTAATGTGATGAATTACAACCTGTGAAGTGTCAAACAGGCTGATAATGTACATGAAACAGAAAAAATCATGTCATCAGAGAAAAAATGCTATGTCTCAGAGGTCATATGCAAGGGTAATAGGAGAAATGCCAAGATTCCAGAATTACATCTTGCCAAGATACTAAAATAAAATAAAAAAATCTTTTATGTTTTATATTAAAATAAATATAAGCTGTTCACACCCAGTGCTAGAGTCCTGCAACTTAAGGAGTGTCAAAACTGGCAGGCTTTGCATGGGACAAACCCAGACAAATCAAGTCAGCTTCCTAACAGCTAGGGGTAGCACAGTATCAACCTCATTGTGAAGTTGTAAAATCTGAGATAAGAGGTAGGGTTCTAGGTTGCTACCGTCTCTTTTTCCAGCAAACAGACTTACTGTCTGAAATCTACTTTTCAAGGAAAAAATGCAGGCACACATTTGTGGGAGAGAGAAAGAAAGAAATAGCCTGCGCACCCACTACTCCTTACATGAACTCGCAGACCATTTCAGAAAGACTTCTCTGATCCAATATGACAAAGAAATTAAGTAAATGGCGCCATTGACAAGAACCTCCAGTGGCTGCAGCCATGAGAGCAGAGCAGCATCAAATCTTGACCTGTTCAAAGGTCAGTAAGTTAACAGTGATCTAGCACTGCCATGAGACGAGTCTAAAGGCACATGTTGTATTGACTTTAAGCATTCAAATGGCTGATTCAGCAACTCTCTCACATCAAGCACGGCCAACCGTGCAGATGGCAGATAGGAAACCGAATAGACTGTCTGTGCTGTGGGTGATGGTAAAGGCTCACACACACACAGACAAATCAAACAAATGTAAATTCCTGAGATTTCAGGTACTAATGCTATTCTGTCACCACCACAAGAGCAGTCACCCGTACCCGTTCTGAATAATGATCTCACTTTACTTTTCTACACATGGTTCTGGAATAGAACAGAAGAATTAGAGGTAGACTAATGACAAGACCCACGAAGAACTGGAGAAGACAGGAACAATACAATTGAGGAAATGAGTGTAGGGTTTCAAAGCATAAGGTACTAGCAGATCACTACCAGTGAGGTTTGCCATCCAAACCTCCCAGACAAGCACATTAGCTGGAAGCTTCTCTGTGCACTTATTAGTCATGGAGTGACTCCTGCTGAGCCCCAGCTGCAAAAAGGAGAGCTTAGATATTTCAAACAGGTGAAGTATTTAGCAGTGCTAGGAAAAATCTAATTATAGTCAGGTAGTTTTATATAGACTAGGCCTGATAAAATTTACTGCAGGATGCTTACAGAATGGATGAATATTGTGGATATCCATGAGAATCTTTGCAGGCTGGTAAATGTACTGAAGACTGGAGTGTTCATGTCCTCTTTAGAAGTGAGTGTGGTTGTGGTTGGGTAGAAGAAAGAGGAATGCTGTTTGGAGTCTAGCTGTTGAAAACCAACAAAATTACCCAAACTTAGAAGATTCTGTAGGTAACAGATACATGTTATTTTTTAAGTATAAATTATGACAATCTAGTTACATTTTTTTTTTTTGTTAGGCTAATAGGTTTACTAGACAATTGAATTGAGTATCTTTTTGATATTTTCTAGTCCAGGTAACAAACATGGCTTTGGCAATCCGTTAAAAATTTGTCAGAGAAACAATATTTTCTCTTCTTGGACAGAAGTAACGTGATGTTCCATCTCAAAGAGACTGATAATCTTAAATTGGGCATCAACGCTCTTTGGAGCTCAGAAGACAAACACTTTTCGTGTCTTTTCTAAGAGGCTTTCCCTGGAAAAAGCACAGTTTTAAATTTTTCCCCTATGGGTGGATTTCTTTTTTAGTTTATCAACGGTGAATCATGTCTCACAGATGATTTCCAGCATCTGTGTACTGATTGTTTTTTCATACAGCATAGCAGATGCTAGTTTAGAGCCTTAGAGGTGTGCTGTTATACATTGTTCTGTTGCAAGATTAGAGTTATAAATAGTATTCAAATATCACTTTTGCACTTGCTTCTGGGAAAAATTCTCCATCTATGTATGTGGCTCAGGCAGCTGCTGTAAATGTAGGTTTGAAGCATAAAATAGCAGATCAGTCTGGGCTTCATCGTCTGTGTGACATCCAGCAACTCTGAAGGAACAGGGTTAGTCACTTGAAGGACAAAGAAGTTTTGGTTAAATGTATTTAACTACTTCTTTTGTGAGGCATTTTCTACTTTTTTGTGCTTTTGTGTTTGGAGATTTTGGCTGCTAAATAAACCAGAGTGCACACTACTGGAAAAGTTCTTTCCAAGGGTGTTGTCAAAAAGTACTTAGAAACAATTCTTTTTCAAATCTGACTTTTAGGTAAGTGTATCCTAAAGATTTTTTAAAAAATCTTGGCAAAGCTGCATGTGTAGATAGTTTAATTACAATCTCTATAAAACAGGCTAGGGAGGAGGAAAGAATTCTGTGAAACTCAAAATCCACCTATAAGTCACTGCTAATACCCAGAGAAAAAATTTGTCTGGTGTTTGGTGGTAGCTTTTATGTATCCTAATCTTTTAGCTTCCTGTAACATCCTAATTATTGTACGTGTGCATACTCTGACATAAATCTGGCTCAAAAGTGAGACCTGCTGCCGTAAGTAACACTGGAGTAGTTGAGCCAGAGTCAACAGAGTTGTCAACACTGAGCTGTCTGTCAAAACAAACAGAAATGTGATAAAAATTCACCGATTCCTTCATTTTCTCCTCCCCCAGTGTGCTAACTTCATTCAAATAATCACAACACCTAGAATAAAGCTGTAAGTGAGCTGCATCTTGTTCAAATAACATTTCCATGAAACAAACTGTTAGAAGAGGACGTTGCAAAGTAAAGACCTGACAATATTGGCAAGTTCCAGCATTTAAACCTTAGCACAAACCAACACTGAATGGGTGCATTACTATTATTTTAAAATAATGCTTGCTATTTTTGCAATGTACTTGTTCATAATTCAGTTGTCTAACAAGCAGCTATTCCGTAGCACAGATTATTCATTCCACAGCCCATGATCCCATGCTTTATTTAGTGTTTGTTTAATTAGTATTTATTTAATAGACAGCTCCTGCCAGGGAAGACCTGGTGATCACCAATGCAAGTGAGCTCATCAGGGACATCAAGGCTGGAGGCTGCCTGGGATGTGGTGATCACACGCTGGTGGAGTTTAAGGTCCTGAGGGATATGGGTCAAGGAAAAAGTAAAGTCAGGACTCTGAATTTCAGGAAAGTAAAATTCCAGCTTCATTACTTCAAGGCAGCTTGTAAGAAAGATGGGGGAAAGTTTTTAGCAGAGCCTGTAGCAATAGGACAAGCGGTAGTGGTTTTAAACTAAAAGAGGAGAGGTTGCTATGGCCCAGAAAGTAAGATAAAAAGGTAGTAGTTAAGAAATGAATGGAAATCCTTTACGGAAGACAGGTACAGCTGCAAGCGGAAATTCCTACACAATCCGTACTCAGGCAAGCTGCCCAAGGTAAAGATTGCAAACCAGCAGTAGAGCTGCTCAACCCATTGTAAAGCATAAGAGAGTGTTTGCACTGAGTCGTGAGTCACTTTAGGAGACTGACTTAGGACCGTGAGCGATGTTCCCCTGCCCTTCCTGCAGGTTTGGCTGCTGACTCAGGTCTAACCTGGAAATAGCACAGCTGGGGGCCTTGACAGAAAGAGCAAGCAGACACAGCCTTGGAGGCTTGCTCCAAGCATCTCTGCTAGGAAGACTGAGACGGGGCTCCCTCCTGCTTCCCTTGGGGCTGCTGAGGCTCTTGTGGTTGGTCCCTACCTGAGCTATGGTGCAGCCACGCTGTGCCTGTGCCCTGCTGATGCAGATCCTGACCCACCGACTTGTACCAGCCGGAGCTTGACCCTGCCTGTGTTGCTCTGGGTATGGCTGTGCATCTTTGTGGGAAAGCGCAGGGTGAGAGGGGTGTTAATGACAATTTTCCTTAAAAGCCTTTAATATTGTGGGCACTCAGAACGTCAGCGATAATACCGATCTTTGCAGTTCTTATTTTTCTGCAGAGTTCTGAAACCACATGATAGTATCTCCTAAGTGAGCTGTGCTTTACAAACACACTTGAAAAAATAGGGTTTTTTCTCCAGTTCCTTTAGGTATCTCTATTACACTGATTTTTATAATAATAACAATTCAACTCACTATCATGAAATTATTGTGAGATGTGTTGGTAAACCTTTCTAAAAGTTAGAGAAGCCGTACAGGCAGTTTTATCCGTTTGTGATTCAGCCTCAGCCTAGTGACAGGGTCACTTCCTAGCGTGTTTCCATGCTCTTGATAAAGTTGTTTCTGTAGTATTTGTATTCGTTCAACATTCCACAGTTACCAAACTAGAATGTCCATCTTTAAATGATGATGTCTTCTGCTCCACATATTGCCTTGTACTGTGATTATATTTCCTAATTCACAAATAATAATTCTAATGGTTTAAGAAAACCCAGTGTTTGTGTAAAAGAGCATATTTGCATGATTGTCCTTAAAAAATGCATTCTGATTGTATTAATGAGTACAGCTTGTGGACATCCTCAAGCACATCTCACACAGGAGGAGGAAAGTCTGGGAAGTGCCATTGCAGAGAAAACCAACCTGTTATCTCAGCTCTCTTCTAGGGACTGAGCTGTGTTGAAGCAGAAAGGGAAAGTAAAATCCAATCACACAGAGAAAATTATCTGTGAAACTATTATTTTCTGGAAAGCTGTCTCTTCTACAAAAGTAAATTAATATTCCCCTCCTTGAAAAAAAGAATTCCCACTGTATGTTTCCATCTTCAGTTCTTTCAAAATACAGATGTGGGTATAGGACTGCAAATTATTTCTTATTGGGATGTTTCAGCCCTTGAGTGCTTGCAAGCAAGAGGATGCACGTCACACTTTCAGAAGGTCCCTTCCAGTTCTATTTCATTCAGGAAATTTTAATCCCTTTTAAAGGCAATGGAAGATAACTATATCAAACTGAAAATCAAATATTGGAAAAGTTCTTTTAAGACACTTTTTAAAATTAATAGTGAGACATTTGCCTCCTAGATCCAGCATTGATTTGTAGCTTTGAAATATTCTACAAACCTGTGAGTTTCTCAGAGTTGTTTGTAATTTCTGTGACAAGTAGCTCTACAATATACATAGAAAAATAAGATAAAGAAATCCTTCTATAGCTGGCTGTTCCCAAGAACTGGGAAGTCTGGAATCATGGTAAATCCAGATATGCTGAAACACATACACTTTATGTAATTTAACACAAAATATTTTGGCTTGTGTTGCCGTGACTTGGAAAGAAACTGTTGAAAACATTTTTGTAGACATAAATATTATTCTATTCATTCTCATTTCTAAAGGTTAAAGTAGGTTCTGGCATTTTAGGATGGGATCACCTCACGTAAATCAGCTGGGATAGATTGGAGAGGCTATTTTCTGATCTAGAATATGCCTACAAATTCATATAGATCAAGGTATTTCTTTGACTGACAAAAGGGCTCTTTTGACTGAAAAAGGCTTCTAGCCACGTGAGACTGTCTTCATGACTTTCTATGTAAGGCTGGAATTAGGATTCTGGAATATAGTCCGTCAGGTACAATAGTTAACTTTGAGCTAAACCCATTTTCCATGTACAGGCAACATTCAGAACCCACTGTGATATTCTGCTCCAGTGATCTCCCAGTAGTTATTTCCATGGTTAACCAGCCTCACTTGCAAAGACATTTATTTGGTTTTTTTTTTCTCTGAATTTCTCTGAGTTCATTTGTAGTGAACTAAACTGAGGAGCCATATAAGACCATTTCCAGCTGTTCAACTCATCTCTATCCTTTAAAATAAAGAGCCAGAGCTTCCAGAGGTTTGTTGGGTTTTGTCTATTACAAATTTGATGTCTTTTACTGCTTCCAGTAATTCTTTTAGTCCTTCTTTCATCCCTTCACTGTTGTAACTGTAGCTCACTCAGAACCAGGGCTTTGATCTCAGCTTAGCACTGCTGTGGCTTCTCCCGCTGGATATGGGAGCATTACAGCTGCATGTTTCCAGCCTCAGCCCCGCAGAACTGCCCTAGAGCACTGATGGGTCAGCTCATCTCCTTGGCAGTCACTATTGCACCCTCTTCTGGTATCACTGATAATGGGGGCCAGGTGTGTCTCCCTTGTGTACCATGTGTCGAGATCTCTGGGGAAACATTCAGATGTTCAGGCTGATGGCAAAGGGGAAGGGATTGAGTTGTGCCTCATTATTTGAGTCCTGCTGGGGGAATCTCAGAGTCTTTCTTTCATACTGCAGGAATGGCCTCCATCTCTGAATGCACGTATTACCATACTGAATTTTTCCGTCATTGATTGAACTTGCCTTCCGTGATCACTCATTGAGTCAACAACAAAATTTATCAGCATTGATTGAATTATTTTTGTCCTTGGCTCTGTAAAGACAGAAATAAATGTGAAATCAGTCCTGGAAAAAATGATGAAAGAAAAATACCCACTTGGTGATATTCCCTATTTGCACTGGATGTTGAGATCTATTTGTTCCTTAGCTTTTAATCCCATTAGTATGTGCCTTGATGATTTTTATAATTTCATAAAAATGATACCAACGTAATTTTACAAGATCTATTTTACATGTACCCATGTTGATTAGCAGTAATTATATTATCTTCCTTTAGCTGCTTATTACTTGAATCCCATATCAGGCTTTACATAATTATGACAATTTCTCAATACTAGCAGCATGAGACCTTTTGCTGGTGACACTTTTATTATCTTCCCCATGATAATGCAAGGTGGGTTTTTTCCCCTAAATATTTCAGATAGATGTTTAAATACCTACTCACACCATTCACTAAAACGTTATGATAGTGTGGACATAACAATGAACTGAATAATACCCTGTTCATGTTTTATTTGGTGAAAGATTTGACCAGGAGGTTCAGAATTACATTAGTCTGAATCTTTACTTCCCTGGAAACTTGTGGCTTTTCATATTCAAAAATCTTTCTACAAGATTTCAGTACTTCTTTCCTAACAAAGGAATACATTGTAGGCTTTCTTGCCTTGTTGTATTGGCAGTTACAATCTGAAAGAGTCAATGTCTATATTTTACATAGATTTTTTACAAGTACATATTCCATAAGGAATGAAAGAACCCCGCTTACTTCAAGGGCTACAAATCAAACTTACCTGTCGTGTACGTTTTTCAGATGCACCTCCCAGAAAAAGCAACTGGCCTTAAAGTAGGGGGTTAAGGGGAGGATGGAGGTCGGAGGGAATCTTGGCTACATGTCATCTCCTTCTATATTTTTTCCAAGAATTTAAGGTTTATCATACTTTCACTATTTTACTTCCTATATAGTTTAATATCTTCATGCAATCAGCAGCTATAACGTACTTTGAAAAATTGATTTTATTTGTCAGAAATGTGTCAGATCCCTGGTATATTTTGCCTACCAGATATATTTCAGTGAACATAGTTGCATCTGCTATACATTTAAAAATAAGTCTTACCTAAATTTTCATACCTGCACTACACAGAATATTTTTCTATATCTTTCTGTAAGCAGACATCCATTTAACATTTAACATAACAAAGGTACACTTGTGTATGATGATGTTAAAACTTCCAGTGTGTAGAAGTAGAGCTTCTAGGGTGTATTACTTACTTTTAAGAGGTAGCAGAAGACTGAGTGGCTCAATGAATATTTTCCAATATCAGTCTTGGCATCCAGGGTAATTGGGAGAGTGCTGGGAGACTGAGAGTATTCAAAATGGAAATATTCTCTGCTTATATTGCAGAATAGTAGGTAATCAGTTCTGCAGATTATACCCTTAAACAGCAGCAGTAGAAAGTTAAGAGCAAGTCTGTAGGAAGATCGAGTGTACATGGATGGGACTTCTATCTGGAGGGTTTTCGCTGTAGTTTTCAGAAAAGATGCTGTGTTTTCAAAGACAAAATTCCAGGAAGAATAAATGTGTTTCAGAGGCACATTTGTAATCTGCAGCAGTGTCACACGGTGATCTGTTTACCGTTGGCCACAATGTAAACATGTGTGTTTAAGTGAAGCTTTCATCTAGTTGTTGAGACTGGTTTTACCAAGAGAATTTGAAGATATGCAAAATAAGGCTGAAGTCATTGTTACCATCAAAAAGAAGGAGAATTAGACTTGCTTATGGAATTTTCCATAAAGCAGGTTCTTTTCTTCATGAACAAGGAAGCTTATTACCCAAACTGCTTCTCTTGAAGGCTTTTTTGAATTGTTCAGAATATAAATGCAATACAACTGCTCACCCTAGATAAGATTTGAAATTTTAAAAACTTCCTCCTAACATTCAAAAATTAAAATAGCAATTAAAAAATTTAAATTCTTATGCTTAATTAGCTATTCCACTCACTCTTGAAGTTTTGAATTTTATTTATTTGTCCCAAATATACTGGTTGCACATTAAAGTCCATCATAACTTTTCTAAGGTGATTTCTGTATTCTGATGCTGTGCTTACAGCCTTTCCCCTCTTGGTGCCATGTATTATTTTTAGAGTGTGTTCTTCATTATGCATTTTACAGCATTGATGAATCTGTTTAATAGAATTTGATCCTTGATTGTTTTCTCCTCTTGCTCCCTCTCACATTCCTTTTGTTTTATGTATTTATGTGTTTATTTATATGTATTTATGCTCCCTTAATTTCCATCTTGGCTTAGAGATTTTTTCCAAGTCAATTATTACCCTTTAGGCAGTTGCTTTTCCCCTGGGGACCCTTCTCCTCTTTTTCTGAGCCCACCTAAATGTTAACTGACTGGATAGTTTTATCTTAACACTCTACAGTAGATGTCGATGCTCCTTGATTCACTTTCTTTATTAGAGTTATTTCTTCATATAGTATGTTCAGGATTTTGTGACATTCAAGCCAGAAGACGATAAAGCTCAGGTTTTACTGTCAGCCTTTACTCTGTTCTTTCAAAGCATCTCCAGTATTATGCAATCCTATATGCATAAAAATCATGTTGTTTTGTACTGTTTCTGTGAAGTGAAATATGGGCAAAATGTTCAGGAGAGAAAAATATTTCACTGCAGAAGTTGTGGAGCAAATGCTAAAGGACAGATCTGATGGCATAGCAGATCCTATACATTGATTTGTCTCATCAGTAGCATCCCACTTCCCTGAGGGAAATGTTAAATAGAATGACAGTATTTGCCTGACCGTGTAAGAGGATGGAGTAAATACAGCGTAGTTCAGTTTTGGTTTTAGAGCATTTGAACCTACTTCACTAAGTTATTACTGCAACTCGGCAACATCAGACATGCGACACAGGACCAAAGTCCCTCTGGTCTAACTTGACAGTGGCCATAATCAGTTGCTCCAGGAAAAGATTGCTACGGCATGATGTGATTACATGTTTTCTCGATGCAAAGCTGTTAGTGGCATAGTTTATGCTTTGAAGCATGGCCTAGCCCTGTTCTAGGCTATTCTATTTTACCCTGATGTAGCTCTAGATGATGTTCTTATTCATGTGGACATCTTATGCCTGTAGAGCTTCACTACCATCTTTGATGGAATCTGATTGTGGCAATTATAGTTTGGAGCAGTTTTGTGGTTGGTTTTTTTTTTTTTTTTTCATTTTTCCCATCTTCCCCTCAACAAAAAAAAAAATCTATCTTAACATGCTTCCTTTTACCATCTCTAGTGCCATGAGTACACAAAAGAAATAAAATTGCTGGTTTACTTATTGCAGACACTAAATTTCTCAGGCTTCTAAGCAACATCACGGGAGTGCAAACAAGTATTATTCCAGCTTGCACGGGCACCTGGAGTTTGACCAGGCTCCCAGGTGTTACTGCAGACTGAGATTGAGCATGACCGTTCTCCTGTGAACAAGAGGATGGGATGCACAGTGACCAGCAATGAGCACTGGGACTTAGGTACTAAGTGCCTTCAGAGCAGTGGAAAAGCAAATTCCAGAAGCTCTAAATCTCAGTTTTCTCTGTTTATAGTGGGGTTTGTTTTGTTCTTAAGGAAAGTCATAAAACTGCTTTCTTCTTTTACAGTTTCAGAGTTGCCATAATTCTGTCTGTCTAGTGCGGGGCTGTGGAACTCACGGCCCGCAGGCCAAATCCAGGCCTCCACCTTGTTTTATCCAACCCGGCACCTTGTCATAGGTGGGACTTGATGATCTCAAAAGTCTTTTCCAACCTTGTGATACTGTGATACTGTAAAATCAAGTTAGCTGCAATCCCATCATAATTTTGAGTATAGTAAAAGAGGGAAATCTGCAATAGATTTTGAAGCCCCAAGAGCATTAATTACGAGCACAAAAAATAAGTCAGGACTGTAATTTAGTAGACTACAAAAAATATTGCAAGTATAAACATTGCCATAATAAGGCTTCTGCTTTTGTTTACAAGCTCAGTTGAAAGATTTCACTTGAACATTTTGGTTTTAGAGGTTACATGCTAACATAATTCCGCCCTGTTTCATACCATCCAGAGTTTTATGGCAACTTATTATACATCTCTATTTTTCCCTCTTGTACTTCATTTTACAACAAGAAACCCTCCTGTAGCCGAGGGGTGGACTTAGGGGCCTGTGGAAACACATCTCTAAACTCCTTACTGCAATGTGATGGTATCGTGGCAAAAAGGAAAAAAGTAAATACTATCCCTTTGTATGTTATAATTATTTTTTTTAATTTTAAAATCATTATAGCAACATATGCATACTGGAAGCATCTTGGAAGAGCACGTTCTTAAGGCATTTTTGTCTGTTACATATAATCTCTATTCTCCTTGACTCAAACATCTAGTTGTTAAAATTTTTCTGTAGTTCAGAAATAGTTGATAGAAAAGGATCAATTTTAATGGAAGAGTCACCTAATCCACACGAGATGATTCTTCAGCCAAAGGATGCATGCTTCTGACCTCTTTCATGTACCAGTAATAATATTTCTGTTTTCTGATCCTTACATTTCTACATGAATCTGCCACCGTTAGTTATTAAAGAGAATTTTCACACCTTTTACAACAGATTTTGGTCCTGATCCTGACCCAGCTTAAGTAGAGATAACATAAGGTTTGTAGGTAAACGCTGGCATTCCAACAGGCCCTGAATGAATGCAAAGAAGGTGGCATTCAAGGAAAAGGTGAAATTGGAATGAGGGTATCAATACTATCAATTTCTATACTGTTTGTCAGTCAGTAGTTCCAATGAATTTCAGTGGCGAGAAGCAGTTAAATGTAAAGAATCATTGGATGGCAGCATAAACAGCTCCCTTATGGGAAACAGAAAAAAATATGCACATGAAATGTCCCAGTCTGTTCAGAATAAAATGAAAATATTTAGCTAGCTTGAATTTGAACTATGGGAAAGAACTCCCTATTAGTGTAAATGCAAATACTACCTCCCCAAACTTGTAATTGAAATACTTTCCCCCTCCCTGGGGCAATTAACTAAGAATCTACCTTTATTTGCAAGTTTCTATTCATTATTTCTGCAGAGGAAAATTTAAAATTGATGTGGAAATAAACTGTAGAATAGAAATCATAATGTTACCACTATTTGAATGGAGTATATATGCTAATCTATAAATTAAAAAATAAAGATGCTATTTTGTATAAAATAGATTTTATGTGAGTTAAAAGAAGTTAGAGGTGAAAATATTACCCTAGCAAATGGCTAGAATAGCTTTGACAAGCTCATTAAAATTAATATGAACATTTCAATGGGACAGGTTGGCTTTCATAAATTATTCAGGAAAAGAACTTATGCCATAAAACAAAGCATACATTTTTTTTACTGAAATACAAGGAAAATTTGAACTAGTAGCTGATTTCCATTTCACCCTGAAATACTAGTTTTAGTTTCTTGGGATTTCATAACAAAATCCTTTACAGTAAACACACCCTGTATTACAGCATTGTGGATCACTTAACTTTATTACACTGTGTAGCCATGGTTACCAGCCACGGAAAAAGAGACGAGACAAAGACTCGACAGCAGTTTATTGTCATCCAGGAAGCCATAAATCAGATTAATTTTATATGGTTTTAGACACAAACTGAGACTATCAGTTGCTTGTCAGGTCTAGCTGTGTTTCTGCATTTCTGTGCGTTTACTCAGGGTGTAATGTGACAACGAGGAGCAGGAGCCTGCTTGCAGGATGAGGTAGATTGAACAACTGGTATAAAGGATATGCTGATAACACCTGTCCAGTCTATAGCTGTCTCTATAATCTAGGAATACAAAAATGGACAGAGAATTCCTCTCCTTGTGACTTCAGTTCTCCACTGCTGAAGATTGCAGTTATAAATCCTTTCATCAGCTGTAATACCTGTGTTTTTAATTCTTTAGCTATTTTCTCCTGTGAATCCTTCTGGAAGGTTGTGATGGTTAGGAAAGTACTTCTAATTTCCAATCTATATGTTTACGCTCAGGAACCAGCAACATGTTTCTTTAACTGAAACTAAATTTTTAAATTTTCCTTTTTTTCTGGCTAGACAAGTTGGTTTTTTAAATGAATATCCTTTCAAGAACACTTCTCCTTTTCTGCGATCATTTTAACTATTCCTTCTCTGCAGAAGGGCTCAAGAAAGAGATTCAGCACTTTGAGTTCATTCTTTTTGAACATACATGAGCAGAACTATGCATTATGCTGCAGAGGAGATCTCTTTAACCTATTGTAGACTCGCATCGACAATTTGTTGTAACATTTTTAGGAATATTTTCTCAGTATATAATGGAATTGTATTTAAATTTGGCACAGCGACGATGAGAAAAATGTTAAGCTCTTGAATGACACTCACTATACTTACACGGTATGTAATGAATGAAACAAAACTACTCCCAAGTAAGGCCTAAGGGCAGAATAAAATGAGTAGAAGTGGTTCAGCAAAACCACAGTAGCTTTGCCAACTTCGCATTCTGAAGCAGTGTAGTTTTTACCTTGTGTCCCTCCTTGGTTTGTTCTAAACTGTTCAGATCTATGCACAGCTCTTGGTAGCATTGGTTTTTTTGGAAGATTTTGGAAGATGTCTATGTAGTAAAAACATCCTAACAACGCAATTGGACGTCTTTCACTGTTCTAACTGCAAGCTGAGAAAAATCTAAGACTTTTAGGAGTTTATGTGTATATAAACAGAGATGAGCTAAAGTGGTCTTAGTGGATTTAGTTTTATAAGTACTGTAAAACCTGTTCTTATATCAACTTAATTTAATGCTTGACAGACATTCTCAGAAAAACTTCCAGAATTTTTGTAGTGTCTTCCTTTCTCTGAGGAATGACTTTTATTTCAAAACTCTGTAAGAAAAAAAAAGAAGGAGAGGGGGAACATAAATTGGCTGCCTCCATTAGTAGTTATTCATTTACCCCCAAATATTTGCTTGGTTTTGAACAGAGTTGGAAATATATGCAACAGTAAACTCTTCTGGTATTGTTATAAGTTTCTTCAGTAGAGAATAACTTCTTTTTTTCTAGAGGTAAAACACCCCAAAATATTTTTACATGTTTGATTCTATACCACTTCAACTTTTTTTTTTATTCCTTTCCTTATCTCTTCAAGCACAAACAAGAATTTAAACAATGCGTTACAAGTAACACTTAGAAAGAAAACATCCCTATTTGTGATTGCATAATATGCAACTTAAATTATTTGGATCCCTTCACTTCAAAAGGGTCTATAAGGGAGTAACTAATTAATAGAAAAGTTAATAAAGCACAATCTTTCAGGAATTTCTCTTCCAGTATCTTATTTAAGTGATTTTTTATATGTTGATATCAGTTTTGAAAAAAACCTAGTCTGTGTGGAAGCTCTTCTGCGACATCTGCTGGTTAAATTGGCAGTTGCAGGATAAAGATGGCACGTCATAAAACTATAATCCCAGCTGGAATCCTTCCAGTTCTGTTAAGCTCTATTACCTTCGGATATGTAATTAGCCTGCTCTGGCTGTAATCTGACCAAAGGTGAAAACTGAAATGAGTGATAACATTTCTGGAAGTCATACTATTAAAATTAGACTCCTAAATAGAGTGCAAAGATAATAAAGGTTATGTGTGGATTTTAAAATATTTTAAAAGTTTGAAGTATCACCAGTTTTAATATGGGAAGCTACAGCACAAAAGGTATGCATGGGAACAATAACATTGTAGGTGCTCAATGGACAAAAAAAGGTCAGCGAGATCTAGGCATGTAAGACTCCCTATATGGCTTTTATTATAGAATATTTTTCTTATATTTATAATAATTTCATTGTTTAGTGAGAAAAGATGAAACATGGACTTTGCTTTTGTATTCTTGTGAGTTTTACTATGATTTATTACAATCTTATAGTACATGACTAATTCATAACAAACCTTTAGTTAACCTCTAACAGTATATGACAAAATTGTTTTCAGATGAGTCTGCATTTACAAAAGAAGTTCTTCAAATTACTAGAGTTTAAATTAATTTTTATTAAAACAAGACATTAATAAAGAAATAGAAATAATAGAATAATAGAAATATTAAAACGATGGTCAGTTTATCTGTATCTTGATATGATGCAGACTTGCAAAAACTGAGTGGGAGATTTGGAAGGGGGGGTGTTTGGTTTTTTTTTTCCACTGTAAATGATGCTGTGATGACTGAGAGAGACTATTGTTTCCTGAGAGAACATCAAATACAATGTGAGGAATCAACTTTGAAGTTGCACTTTCTGTTTTAGAGTTTATCTAGTAACAGTATTAATGTTTATTATTTTCTGAAAAAAAAGTATTTTCATTCACAAGGAAACTTGCCATTAAATTCTTTCAACACTATAACATTAATTGTGTAAAAAATAAATCAGCTCAATTTCAGTCAAGTGGAATAAATGTTCTTGCACTTTCTGAATTATCTAGAACAGGGGCAGCAAATTCACTTTCACTGAGGCCACATCAGCCTGCTTCTGCAGCGTAACGTGTGTCACACTGCACACGTGACCAGTGCTGGCAGGAGCACAGGGGCAACGAGCTCAGCGCTGCTGCTGGGTAGAAACGAGGTGCACGGCCTTGTGTTTGCCACCTGTGATCTAGAATTATTAAGAGACCTCCTACTTTTCAGAGCTCCATGCAAAGACCTTGTTTCTAGTGATATATTAATAATGATTGCACAATTAATGGGTTGGCAGAAGCATTGGAGAAAATATTCTTCATTGAAAAGGAGACTTTGAAGGAGTCTCAGAACAAGCTGGTACCTGGCATTCTGTATTCAGACGTACACTCAAGCTTATCTACTGCTTATAACCAAAGGAAATTGCAGATAATGCAGTCTTTGGTTGCCAGCTTTTCTGAGATGCATCAGAGATGCTCAAGGACTTCTTGTTGTGTCTTAGAGCAAAGGAAATAAAGGAGTGGTTTCAACGGGGCTATTTTATGCCAGGATCCTCAGTGCCCCTGCCCTTTCAAGGGTTTAGCTCACTGCACTTAAGACCAGCTCACTGAAAGGAGTTGTTGAGAAGAGACAGAAAGTGCCTCTACTGAGGCTCCCCCCTCAATCAGCTCTGCGTATGAGCTCCCTCCCATTTTGCTTGGGAGCAGCTTTTAAGCTTAAGACTCTCATGCTTGAAGATGACTTTGCTACAGATAGTTATTTCTATGAAAACTACTTCTTCCAAAACTATTAACGGATACAATGACCCAATTTTGCAAGGGGCTTGGATGTGATATTGGTTAAATGCCATCTTAGCTTTTTTTAATTAAAGCTGCCTGTTTTACTCAAGAGCTTACTGATGCTGCTTGTTGAACCCTGTTGCACTAAGTAAAGAGATTTGTATTTTAAATATTGAACACGCAAGGTCTGCTTTATGCCTTCGCACTTCATCAGTCTCAGCCACAGTCAGTGACCCATACTGTAGCAGTGCCTCAAAAGGAATACATGTGTTTCTTCTTTTCTTTTCTGCTTAACTGTTCAGTATTTAGATAATGAGCTTCTGTATTCATTCAGCCAAATTGTAGTTGTCTAGGTGATTTCTTTATGAGCAACTGGTTTCCAAACGTAACTCCTTTTCTATTCAGTTGCTTTCATTGTTTATAGAATCATAGGATCATTAAGGTTGCAAAATACCTATTAGATCATCAAGTCCAATCGTCAGGCCAATACCTCCATGCCTAATAAACTGTGTTCCGAAGTGCCACATCTCCGTGGTTTTTGAACATCTCCAGGGATGGTGACTCAACTACTTCTCTGGCCAGTCTGTTCCAATGCTTCGCTTCTACTTCAGTAAAGAAACTTTTCCTAATATCCAGTCTAAACCTCCCCTGATGTAACTTGAGGCCATTTCCTCTTGTTCTATCTCTTGTCCCCTGGGAGAAGAAACTGAGGCCCACCTCACCTCAGCCTCCTTTCAGGTAGTTATCGAGAGTGATAAGGTGTCCCCTCGGCCTTCTCTTCTCTAGACTAAACAATCCCAGTTCCCTCAGATGCTTGTCAAGACTTGGGCTTCAGGCCTTTCACCAGCTTCATTGCCCTTCTCTGGACTTGCTCTTGCAATTCAATGTCTTTCTTGTACTGAGAGGCCAAAAACCAAGCACAGCATTTGAGGTGTGGCCTTACCAATACCAAGTACAGGGGTACCATCACGTCCCTACTCCTGCTGGCCACAGCATTTCTGATACAAGCCAGGATGCTGTCGGCCTTCTTGGCAACCTGGGTACGCTGCTTGCCCTTATTCAGCTGGCTACTGACCAACAACCCTGGATCCTATTCCACTGGGCATCTTTCCCCAGGCCTGTAGTGCTGCATGGGGTTGTTTTCACCAGCACTGAGCTTTGTTAACCTCATACAATTGTCCTCAGCCCATTGATCCAGCCTGTCNCAGCCTGCTTCTGCAGCGTAACGTGTGTCACACTGCACACGTGACCAGTGCTGGCAGGAGCACAGGGGCAACGAGCTCAGCGCTGCTGCTGGGTAGAAACGAGGTGCACGGCCTTGTGTTTGCCACCTGTGATCTAGAATTATTAAGAGACCTCCTACTTTTCAGAGCTCCATGCAAAGACCTTGTTTCTAGTGATATATTAATAATGATTGCACAATTAATGGGTTGGCAGAAGCATTGGAGAAAATATTCTTCATTGAAAAGGAGACTTTGAAGGAGTCTCAGAACAAGCTGGTACCTGGCATTCTGTATTCAGACGTACACTCAAGCTTATCTACTGCTTATAACCAAAGGAAATTGCAGATAATGCAGTCTTTGGTTGCCAGCTTTTCTGAGATGCATCAGAGATGCTCAAGGACTTCTTGTTGTGTCTTAGAGCAAAGGAAATAAAGGAGTGGTTTCAACGGGGCTATTTTATGCCAGGATCCTCAGTGCCCCTGCCCTTTCAAGGGTTTAGCTCACTGCACTTAAGACCAGCTCACTGAAAGGAGTTGTTGAGAAGAGACAGAAAGTGCCTCTACTGAGGCTCCCCCCTCAATCAGCTCTGCGTATGAGCTCCCTCCCATTTTGCTTGGGAGCAGCTTTTAAGCTTAAGACTCTCATGCTTGAAGATGACTTTGCTACAGATAGTTATTTCTATGAAAACTACTTCTTCCAAAACTATTAACGGATACAATGACCCAATTTTGCAAGGGGCTTGGATGTGATATTGGTTAAATGCCATCTTAGCTTTTTTTAATTAAAGCTGCCTGTTTTACTCAAGAGCTTACTGATGCTGCTTGTTGAACCCTGTTGCACTAAGTAAAGAGATTTGTATTTTAAATATTGAACACGCAAGGTCTGCTTTATGCCTTCGCACTTCATCAGTCTCAGCCACAGTCAGTGACCCATACTGTAGCAGTGCCTCAAAAGGAATACATGTGTTTCTTCTTTTCTTTTCTGCTTAACTGTTCAGTATTTAGATAATGAGCTTCTGTATTCATTCAGCCAAATTGTAGTTGTCTAGGTGATTTCTTTATGAGCAACTGGTTTCCAAACGTAACTCCTTTTCTATTCAGTTGCTTTCATTGTTTATAGAATCATAGGATCATTAAGGTTGCAAAATACCTATTAGATCATCAAGTCCAATCGTCAGGCCAATACCTCCATGCCTAATAAACTGTGTTCCGAAGTGCCACATCTCCGTGGTTTTTGAACATCTCCAGGGATGGTGACTCAACTACTTCTCTGGCCAGTCTGTTCCAATGCTTCGCTTCTACTTCAGTAAAGAAACTTTTCCTAATATCCAGTCTAAACCTCCCCTGATGTAACTTGAGGCCATTTCCTCTTGTTCTATCTCTTGTCCCCTGGGAGAAGAAACTGAGGCCCACCTCACCTCAGCCTCCTTTCAGGTAGTTATCGAGAGTGATAAGGTGTCCCCTCGGCCTTCTCTTCTCTAGACTAAACAATCCCAGTTCCCTCAGATGCTTGTCAAGACTTGGGCTTCAGGCCTTTCACCAGCTTCATTGCCCTTCTCTGGACTTGCTCTTGCAATTCAATGTCTTTCTTGTACTGAGAGGCCAAAAACCAAGCACAGCATTTGAGGTGTGGCCTTACCAATACCAAGTACAGGGGTACCATCACGTCCCTACTCCTGCTGGCCACAGCATTTCTGATACAAGCCAGGATGCTGTCGGCCTTCTTGGCAACCTGGGTACGCTGCTTGCCCTTATTCAGCTGGCTACTGACCAACAACCCTGGATCCTATTCCACTGGGCATCTTTCCCCAGGCCTGTAGTGCTGCATGGGGTTGTTTTCACCAGCACTGAGCTTTGTTAACCTCATACAATTGTCCTCAGCCCATTGATCCAGCCTGTCCATATTAACAGAAAAATGCAGCATCACCTTACACGTAGGGATAGAAAACATAGACATTCTAGGCAATAAAACTCAGATTTTATCCTCAGTCCTTTTACAGCAAATAAAAACATAGCACAGAAGCAAATTCATCCCGTGTAGACCACATTCTTTCCTATGTTTTGATTGCAGTTCAGTGAGTCTAAATCTCACTGAGGGAACACTTTCACTTAGGAGACAATATTTGATTGAATGAAAAGCAAAGGAAAAGCTTTGATGCCAGATAAGAAATTGGATTTTCCATACAATTTTTCAGTCATATCAGCCTGTGCGTCACATTTTCTATTTGGAAAGAAGCAGAGCAGTCAGATATTCTTCCTTTCATAAGGCCTGAGCACTGTCTCAGTTGATGTCTCACTGCTCCTTCCTTTTTGAAAAGGTCTCTTTGGATTCTCCTGCAGCCTGATTTTAATTTACTTTAGCTGTAACAGATACATTTTGGGGGTCTTCTTGCTGATAATATCATTGCTCCATTGCACATAAGGCATATTTTCATCTGAAACCTGCTTTGTTTGGAGGTTTTGTTTACAGCCTATGAACTTCGGAGTGAGAAGAACTTCTTCTCTCTCTGACAAAAAAGTTGGAATAAACAATGTACTTGTATATAAACCTGTTGGTTGAGACCTAACATGAAGGAAAACCCCACATATTACCTCCTTCTGCCAGGAGTTCTTGGGGTCAGGGTGACCTAGACAAAGAGGATGCTTCTGTGGACATTTGGTAGAGTAAAATAAACAATGTGGGCAGGCATAAACATGTTTTGTTTGCATGTGTTGCTTATATATTTTTTTGGTTAAAATATGCATTTTTTTAAATATGCTTTTCTGTTAAAATGTCTTTGTGAGCTGAGAAAGTGTGTGCTCAATGCTACCCATGTTCTTCCAGGAGGTGAAATAACCAAAAAGCGGGAACAAGAGCAGTGAAGGCTACCAAGAGCAGGTAGCAGGGAAAGCCCCAGCACAAAGTAGGACTGGTGGAAGAGATGAGGAGGGAGAGGAACAGGGGAAAAACACATCACCAGCCAGCTCAGTTTTGCTCGGTCTCAGCAAGACGTTATTAGTTTCAAACCATAGAAGAAAGTTACTGCAAGAAAAGGAAAAATAACTAGCAGGCCTAAATGTCACCTCATTAGAGGAGAAGAATATGAATGAGTATATCAAAAATTGTTAACTTTTTAATCTATCTTATTAGCCTTTTCCCAATCTTTAAAAAATATATAGTTTATTTAGTCACTTGATTAGTGTTTGCTACTAATTTTAACATGAGCAAATTTAATATAATTTTACTATTCAATTAATGTAAAAAATAATCTCAAATTCCTAAGAAAAGGAGGCTGACTGCAGTTGTTCACTGTATAAACGCTACTGTAATGGCCACAATTCTTGCTGCTTTGCATGAATGTTAATGAAACTGTAGAGTGGAGTATCTAGGTCTTTACAGACGGCTTTTAGTTTTTATCTGTGTTGTATTCATATATTTTTCAAGCATGTGAATTACAGTCATGTTTTTGTGAAACACAGAGGCCATCTTGTGGCAGAATGCTGGTAGTTGTATTAGAATATTTTTATTTTAAATGGAAAAATGAAGTCAAATTTGTTGCAATATTTCTGGTATTATTTGCAAATTTTTTTTGTAGTATTGTGTAGGATTATTATCTGTAGTGTCATCATACATTGGAGTACGATCATAATACACATACACTGACAATATCTGCGGAGCCTGCAGCAGAATTTTCCTTCCCAGAAGGCACCGATGACAAAAGATCTGATGCCAAAATATGTTAGGGCACTAAGAACAGTGTGATAATGTTTTCTACTAATAAGAATCACAGAATTACAGAATCAAAGAACGGTAGAGGTTGGAAGTGGTCTCTGGAGATCATCATATCTAACCCCCCCCCTGCTAAAGCAGGTTCACCTAGACCAGGCTGCGCCATGGCAGGTGAACCATGTGACCACCCTGGGCAGCTGTTCCAGTGCTTGGCCACACTCACAGGAAGGAAATTTTTCCTCACGTTGAGATGGAACTTCCTGTGTTCCAGTTGGTACTTGTTGCCCCTTGTCCCATCACCGGGCATGCTGAGAAGGGTGGCCGCATCCCCTTGATACCTGCCCCTTAGGTATTTATAAGCATTGATAAGATCCCCTCTCAGTCTTCTCTTTGCCAGGCTAAACAGACCCAGCTCACTCAGCCTCCTCCTCTCCAGTCCCCTAATACTCCTCGTGGTCCTCTGCTGGACCCTCGCTAATACTTTCTCATCTTACTTAAACTGGGGAGCCCAGAAGTGGAGACAGCACTCCAGACAGGGCATCACTAGGGCAGAGCAGGGAGGCGGGAGCCAGTTTACATTTAAAAACCCTCTTTATTTATGGAAAAAAAATAAAGGAGAGGATGGTTATGACATAATGAACGGGTTAAATTACCCACATATTCTGTTTTACAATTAAAACCTGAAAATCTTACAGGATGAGACACTACTGACTAAAAGAATCAAACTAATTAATATTATCCCTATTTATCTTTCTTTTGCTGTGCAATTTTATTTCATAGTAGAGATTTGGAAATGTTGCAGATATATGCATCACGATAAAGATCTGTCAGCAACACATACAATGATTGTAAATATTCTAAAGGCTAATAAATTTTAGATTAATTACTTCTAGACTTAGATTAATATTTAAAGTTTTTATTATATTATTATTGGGGGGCTGAAAGAGGAAAACATTTGGTGCATTGAAACCAGAAGAATAACAGTACTTAAGAAATAAGTATGCACAGGTGGACTTGAAGAAAGAGCTGTATTTATTGCATATTGCTGGAGTAGGAGGGAAACTGCACAGTTGTGACAACCTGTGTAGTCACCAATTGATATTTGTATGTGTAAATAACAAGCAGTCACCTTTGTCCTAGAATTGTGCGGCGCACTGATGCTTGCCAGCTACTTTGAGCCTTTAACAGAATTGTCAAAATCTGGTGTTTAGAGAAACTTTGGTCTCTTGTATAAGGTGGATTGCAATATAGCAGCATGAAATGGAAGACCATAAATCAGAATATTATTTCAATAGAAACAGTTTTAAAAGTCCAACCATGCTGTTGCTCTGATCCTCAAAAATTAGGTTAGTCTTACTTAGCATTCTGAAAGGAAATGAGTTTTTAGAGATTAAAATACATGGCTAAGCAATGCAACAAATACATTTGCTTTACAATCTGTACCTTCAATACAAGAATTCAGCATAATGAATAAAATTTTAAAGCAATACATTTTGAAGCTTATATGAAGAAATACTTCATTTTCCAAATTTGGTGATAACCCGAAAAAAACATTACCATGATAGCAAACAGTGAGGCAACAAATCTCGTAAATTCTGGAAACAGATTAGATATGCACGTGGTAGCACTGAAATCTACTGTGACATTCACAAGGATAAAAAATATTCACTGAGAATATAAAAGTCAGGATTAATTACTAACAAACCTGAAAGTAAGAAGAAATTTCCTTTAGCGGTGCCTTACAGTGATCTGTTATGCTTTCATCTGAAGAATCTGGATGTAGAGTAATCATGGAATGATTCGTAAGATTTTGATAAATTATAGTTAATAATTCCTAGGATTTAAAATATGTAAAAACATAATTCAATGTCAATTGAGTATGGTTTGTGCAAACAATTAAAATCCTTATAAACCTGTACAGGGCAGTCTATAATTCTTCATACCTATATACTCAATATCTCACTTTTCCACAGAAGAAATATTCACTTTCAGCAAGCAAGGTCATCGCTATTTTACTTTGCTTTAGTAGAGAAGTTGGAAAGTAACAAATAAACAACAGTCTGATCCCTGACTGGTACCTCTGTCACTTGTTCATTCAAAGATATCATAGAATATTCACACCTTTTCACAAGAAAGGAGAGGAATTGTTTCCAGTGATTCCGTTAAGCGAACACTTTATTTTGCCACTTAAAACGAAGTTCTTCTGAAAGATCCTTTCTGCCACTTTTCCGCAAATAGCCAGACAGGAGCTTCTGTTTATCAGCTGACCTTGGAAGGGTCTTTTTCCAGCAGCAAAACAGCTCATAGATCTGGTGCGTTAAATTATCAGGGCATTTCAGCCTAACAAGCTGAATTACGCTCCGTCGAACAGGTAAGCATAAAGCAAGCAATGATGTATTATCTTCTGCGAGCTCTTCTGCAAGCCAATATAGCAAGCTGTCCCATAGGGCCTCTGAAGGACAAAATTTGGTAAAGAGCATTATTCTTCCGCTATGTAAATCTTTCCTTATTTTGAAAAGCTTTCTAAAGTTTGAGGCTCAGTGGGTGAACTCCACAACTAAATATGGTTTGTTTTTTTACTTTAATGGAAACATCATCACTGCTTATTTCTAATGCAATATTTGGGAACAGAATAGTGCCATGAAGTAAACTTAGTCAAGAGCAGATTCAGTGATGATCTATAATCTTTGGAACTCTTGGGGAAAGCTAGCAATAAATTAATTGGTTTGGGCTTTTCTTATAACAGATACATCAGATATACTGGAGTTTCCAGTGCAAACAGAATGTCCATGTACCAAAAATTATATGCTGTTCAAGCACCCTGCTGCGACATTATCTTACAAGAGCTTTTGCATTTCCTGGCAAAGAAATCCCCCCTTTTTTTTTTCCTTTGAATATCTTTTAACACTTTAACTATTTTCATTCCTGAATACGGCATTTTAAAATGCCAATTACAGCTGAAACAAATCTTGTCATTTAAAAAAAGTAAATAGCAAATACAACTATTGATATAAATACATTATGTATATGTTCTTACCTGACGAATCAGAGGAAACTATTTTTGTGCTTCGAGGACGATTTATCAGCTTTTCATGCTATCAAAGAAAACGTGTTGAGGAAAGAGAAATGACGAAATGAATAAGGGATGAGGCATAGGATATGGGAATGCATTGCCATAAATCAGTATTTAAGATTGGTTCTACCCACACAGAGGTTTCATGTCATTATTGAAAACTAGTTAACACCAGCAGCAGGTATAAATCACTATACAGGTATTAAAATAATTAAACTAAGTCTGTTTACACCAAATGAATATTTATAACATCTTATTAAAAAGTTTATAATTCATGCAATTTTTCAAAAGTTTCATCAGTAGCATTATGTCATGACTTGTGTATAGAAACTGGGTGTGTAGAAAATCTGTATGGAACTTCCCTTTGTACATATATATATTTGAATACTGCAGCAACTTTACCTTGCTGTCTTTGTGTTCTTATTACAACCATCTGCATACAATAATATACCCAGGGAAAAATACTTCTAGGTATGCCATAGCTACTGTTAGGTCTAGAAATCATACTATGTTTGTAGCTATAGTTATTCATTTTATGTAGTTCAATTTTTAATTCTAAATCTCTAAAAATAATCAGAATGCGAAAGGCAAGTTACATTAGAAAGTGCAGAGTGCCTCCTCTTTATCCCTCTGAACACTGTAGAGAACGTTAAAAATACTTTGTCCTTTTTCCCTATGAGTGAGAAATAGGAAAGTCTTGCTGGCTTCACGGTTGTTTCTTCTGTATAGAAGAAGAAATTACTTACATGAGCACAAGAAGACATTAATTTCTATCAAGTGAAGTTCAGCTCTTCTTTTGTTAAAAGCTATAATTGTCCTCTCTTAGTGCCCATGTTACTCCTGCCACACACATTCAGCTGTATTACTTGGCTATTTGTGCACAGCTTTCCCTGTGAGACTTGGTCCAAGTTTACTCACGGAGCTGCTTTGTTTCACTTGTGAACTAAGAACATGAAACGTGATAAATTATTCTCCTTTCCCTGCTGGGTATACTGAACCAGAGCCTTGCTAAGCTTATCTTGAATACTTTTATAATCAGACTATATATTTTTCAATATGTGGAGTGTTTCATATATACTGAGCTACGCATCCAAAAGGTCAGTATGATCATAATTGTTACCTATTCACCTGTGCATTAAATAACTTCTCACGAGGCCTATTCTTAGTCATCTTGGTGGGGGTTTTCAGTGTGCGTAGGATGCGTGCAGTATGCACTGCTCAGCGGTGCAAACCCCTCCTGTCTTGTACTCGTCTTGAGATCTGAATCTGCCTCGTCTACCAAGCTTTTAAAGCAATTCTGTTACTGGGCGAGTCCTAGTGGGAAGACAGCAAAACATGGCTAAAAAAGCCCTCAAAATACTGAGAATATAAAACTCTTCCAGAAGGGGGCATTGTTTTTCTTCCAAGACTCAGCTTTCTTTGGCTTCATTTAATTATGCATTTATATTTAAATTTATTTTCATTCATTAATGAGAATTTAGCACCTCAAAAGTCTGTATGAGAATTTCAAAGTTATTGTAGATGAACTCAATTACCCATGCGTTGACTTTAATCTGAACCCTTTATGCTACTTAATGTTAAAATAGTAGTAAAAATGATAAGAATTGAAAATGAGTATTATCTGGAAATAGTGTAATAATATACAATGCATTAGATCTAAAACATTAAATCTGCCTTTAAAGATTAAATATCTGTGGTGAAGCGCTAAATTCACCCGCGGTTCAGCTGCACTGGCATGTGGCCCCGCTGTTCTGGTTGACAGTGTAAGGAAAACACTCTTAGCAGTCAAAGCAGTTTTTGAGTCTGGAAGGCCCTTCAATTAGCTAAGCAACTGCCAGTCTGAAGCAGAGGATCACATGCTATTTTGCTGTTAGACAGTCATTAGACATAAAACTCCAGCAGAATAGTAATTTGATAATGCTTGTATGTGTTAAAAGAATCTCTTTTTGTAAAGCATTCTGATTTCAGCCAGTAATGCTGAAGTGCTCTGTCAAATGGACCTCTCAGATGTGACCAGACTCTAAGAGCATATCAAACAGAACAGAGAGAAAAGGAGAAATTAACCTTTTAAACACTTTACCCCAGTTTCACATAAATACAATTGCTTTGAACTTAGTAGAAATATTACTGATAGTCACCCACACCTTGACATCAGAACCTAATCGACTGTATTTAATTGATGTTGAGAATAACAGGTTTGACCAACCAGTGCTTTCTAATGCCAAAAAACTGAAGCCTCCATAAACAGGAATCGTCCGTGAAGATTAGCTCACTTCTGTGCAAGTGTAGAATGTTTAAACTAAAAACTGATGTGAATGGTTGCATAAAAAATAAACGACCACTGCTTTCACCACTGTCAGAAATATATTTATAAGAGAGTAGATAATGTGGGCACGTACATATAAAAATGGCTTATATAGTTTCTGCAACTCAAGCGAAATTTAGGTAGAAATTTTACATAAATATGTGCAGAAGTGGTCAGAATGGCTGCCTTAAAAAGATTCCATCTGTATTCATCACAATAAAAACCAGGTATTGTGCTTGGTTATAACTTCATCATTTGGAAAAAAAAAAAAAAAAGAAAAAGCCAAAACTTCATTTCATTTTGCTCAGAAGATTTCTATTGTTTCTGAGTGTTAGTGATCCCTTGTATTAAAACTACTCTGCTAACATGGTTAAACTAAATAAGATATTTATTAACACAACAAATTAGTAGACATGTCAATAGTCTTTACTGTTCTTACCCTGTACCTACTTCTGTTTCGGGGATTTTATTCCCAAATCATGAAAGGTTCCCCAAGCATACTGGGAAGAGTGAGAAATCCATCAACAATGCTAGAACGTAGAGGCAACTAATTCACAACTGGCATTCTGTGAGCAACTGTGTGTGAGCCATACTATAATCAACCTGACATCATCGGTCAGATACGAACACTGAGCACTATGTTATGTTTGTGGGATTTGTGGCATCTTAACTGCTGGACTCTGGTACTACACACGGGATAGAAACTAGCAAAAATTGAAGGATCCAATTGCTTCAGCTTATATTTATGCACGTGAATGTGGTCAGATAGTTCTAGGCTTTGGCACTATATATTAATAACATCAGCATACGAGTAATTGTGCAAAGTGCCAGTCTTGGATCATAGTATATGAACATTAAAGTAAGAGCTGTTATTTAATGAAGTGGGAAGTAGCAGTTGCATTTGACAGATGGCTGATGTAGTTTTCTGTAGAATTAGTGCAATAAGTTTCTCCATAACTGCGTTTTCTCATCCATTTTTAACTATTTTCTTCTATTTCTTATATTCGATAGAAAGCCCACCTAAGTGTGAAGATACACCTGATTCAAGTGTGTTGACCATATCATGGGTAATAAAAGCAGGATAAAAGTTCTTACGTTAACTTTTAGCGTCAGTGTTGTCATCACTGTTAATAATTTAAGAACACATAGCAAGATACGATAAGTAACCAGAATTTCCTGTTCCTTGCTCTGGCATCTAATAACATCTGAACCTTTTAATATATGGTTCTGTAAATTTTCTTCCAGTAAATTAATTTTCTAGCTCGAACACATGTATAACTGCTACAAATATCCACTGAAAATGAATTCACTTTTTGGTGACTTTTATATGTAAAAGTACGTTCTTTTATATTACTGGTTACATCTGCCACTTTCCAATATCATTGTTCTGATATCCCATGAAATGAGATCTAATAATTCCTTTCTCGGTTCCTACATAATACTCACAGTATCACAGTATTGTAAGGTTGGAAGAGACCTTTGAGATCATCGAGTCCAACCTATGGCCCAACACCTACACCTACTAACTACACCTACTCCTACTTGTCAGTTACACCATGTCACTAAGTGCCTCATCCAAATTCTCTTTGAACACCTCCAGGGGCGGTGACTCCACCACCTCCCTAGGCAGAGCATTCCAATGGCCAATCACCCTCTCAGTGAAGAACTTCTTCCTAATGTCAAGCCTAAACCTCCCCTGGCGAAGCTTGAGACCGTGTCCTCTCGTTCTGCCACTGGTCACCTGAGAGAAGAGCCCCACTCCTGCCTCAATACAGCCTCACTACTCGTAATTGTATACAATATTACAACTTCTCTCAAAAGTGCCTGAAGAGTTGTTATCAATGTATTGCCTCTACCTAGAACCACTCCATGCCTCCGATCACCTTCCGCCTTTCCTCTTCATCCAAATCCTCTTCTTGAGTTCTGTGGCCAGAATTGCAGAGTACAGTCATGATGTGGACACCTCATAGACATATGACATAATCTTGATTTAATTTTTGTTCTTTAATAATTTGGAACATTATGCTTACCTTTCTATTTGCTCCTGAACCCTCTGAAAATTTTCAGAGAGCAAAGTGACCCAAGGTTTTTTTTTATTTTGTGTGGTAATAGGCCATTTGGAGTCTATGAGTATAAGAACTGATATTTATTTCGACCCCCAAAGAACATACTGACATTAGTTATCTAGTTTATTTTTCAGTCTCTTAGTATCATCATATTCTGTCATTCTGAATACTTCAGTTGTCCCAATATTTTGTACTACCATCAGACTTTTCACTTAATTATTCAGAAGTTTCTGAAGAATATATTAGCACAGATCTGTGTAAGCCTTTACTAGTAATTATCTTTCCTTTAAAAAACTCTTTTTTCTCCTGTCTTTCAGACAGGAAACAAGACAAAAGAGAATATTTTTTTGCTTTTAAAATTTCTGGAGTTTTATTCAGTGTGGAATTCAAGAACTGCTTGGTTTGGAGAAGGTATGAAGAGCACAACAGTAAATAACATCATAACTTTGTGATAATGAATGTTAAACACCACTTGACACTGATGCATGCAAAATTCCCATTTGCCTTGTGTATTTATACACCAATAATATTGGTTGTATTTATGTAGGCATATGTTTTATTTAATTTACTAATTATTCACTAAAGTCAAATAATCAGCTTTTATAATTCTTCAAAAAGATGACAACTGAACTAGTTAAATTATTAAGAAATATTTATTCTCTATTAAAAAACTGATGTAAAGCATTATCAATTTTAAATTATTATGCTTGATGGTTTGAACATAGATCAAAAAGTAGAAGTGTTCACCAACTACAGCAAAATATAACATTTTGTGTACTAAGATGACTTGCAACATAAGGGAAGATGTCATTTTGATGCTATTATTCATTCCATTGAGAGGTATTTCATTCTGTGTAAGACAGAAAATACAATGTAGTGAAAAAGCTATCAATATGCAAATATTTTCAAGCATTTTGACACCCCCTTTTTGCTCTAATACTTGCATTTAATGAAGATTCTGACTGCTTTGAGATAAAGAAAGATGCAAAAGAAAAATAATTTCAAGATGCAGCAACACTGATTCTCTGAAATGATATAATAACTCTCTCTCTAAGCAGACATTCTGCGAATCAAATTGAAGTCCTCTGTGCTTGACCTGATTCTGTTGAAAGTAGAGCCATTAGTAACAAAACTGATGTAGAGAAAATATTCTCAAATGTTATCATCATTCTTGGGGTTTTGTTTGATTTATAATTTATAATTTACCAGCAATGCTTATGTTTTACAGTTCCTCCAGTTATTTCCATTTAAATGAGTAGGCTGTCTGGGTGCTACTGTGCACCCACACACTTAGACTGACTGGACTTCAAGATCTCAGCTACACTGAGAAAGAGGAAATGTGGTCTTAAACATAGTACGAGAAAAAGGGTTGTCAGGGTGGAAAAGGGTAGCTGTGTGAAAAAAGTGCTTGAAAGCATGTGATTCTGAAAAGAAAACTTGCATTTTGTATGGAGTTTGTCACTAAAAGAGGTCACCCTATAAAATCTTCTCCACTTAACTGTTCTTCAATTTATACTTGGGAG
>VWPV01000545.1:0-54554 GCA_013389885.1 Geococcyx californianus | reverse complement strand
ACTGTGATACTGTGATAAAGGAGTCCTCCAGAGGACTTTTTTCTATTGCTTACCATGCTTTTATGATCAAAAGGTGACAACCTTGACAATCGGTCATAGTTTTCTTTTACGGTTGTGTTACAGACTGAAAATATCAGGAAAGTCTGTGGCTGCATATAAATGGAGTTTACAGGTTTTCTAGTCCCGCCCTCTCTGCAAACTCATTTGGGGATTTAAAGGGTTCCTGTGTCACTACGATTCAGTAGTAAAATGTTGCTGGCCAAATATCGTGGTTGGAGCCTTAATTGTATCGCTTGAAGTTCCAGAGATGAACTTAAGAGGAGAAAGTCAACCTGGGGTTAGATGGAGAGAGCCCCTCCATTAATAACACAGATCAGAATAGGACCTGATTTCCCTTTTCCGCTCATGCAAGTCTGCAGAGCCAGCAGGAATAGGAGATGGTAATTTTTTCTTTCCTTGTGTTAGTAAAATAAAGAAAAATTAATCTGACCATAAAAGACCAGTCTTCATCTGTCTTACAGATTAGAAAAATGAAGAAAACAAACAAACAAAAGAAGTCTTTTCCATCACATATAATTAAGCCCCTCCTTTAAGACCCAGGCCCACTCGCTGCCTGTGCTGCCTGGACCTCAGGGACTGCGTGTTGATAAGAAATCAAGCTTTATGAAAGGAAAGGGGAGGAGAAGAGGCAGGATCACAGCAAGCTCTTGCAATATACATTTGCTCACAGAGCAAGGAGGAGAGTGCTGTACAGCACTTGCTGTGTAAGGTAAGATCTGTGGGTGAAAGCTTCTTACACCAGCTTGTGTAGCTGGAAAAAAATTGCACAAGCCCTCTGATGGTCTGAGGAAATCAGGAGACTAAAACTGTAATTACAGCAGACAGTAAAAAAGGTGAATTCAAAGGAAGGAGTAGTTTTGCAGCACATTATAATTTTCCTCCCTTTATTAATCTTTTCATCTGCCACAGGCTTGCCTATCTATTCCTTATAGAATAACCGCTGTGTCACCGCTTCCTTTTAATAATCCCTTGTCTTATACAGGTGCCAACCAGCTTTTTTTGTCCACCTGACTTAACATCTCTAATTAAGCTCAAAGAATGTGCTCCCTACCTGTGTTTAGTGTGGCAGTTCAGTGCTGCAGTCTGTGACCTGAACATGTTTTTTCTGGCTATACTGGGCTGTAAACTTTGTCTTGCTTATGACTGTAGACCACTAAAGCAACAGCAATACTGTTACAAGTACATTATTCTTAAAGTAGCCCTCCAAATCCAGGCCTACAGGATAATGGTTGATTTATGACTACAAGGAAAAGATCTCTTGTGTAAGAGGAGTAGTCTTCTTCTAAGGGCAAAACAACAATTTGAGCTAGTTTTTATACACAGGAGACTTTTTTATTTCTTTATTCTTGTTCTGTGCCTCTTAGTCATTAATCTCACCTATGGAAACTTGACAATTACTTTTGGAAACTGAAACAAATATGCTGCTTCCATATTTATTTTTCTTATCCTTTATAACCACAATGTCTTAAAAAAAGCTCCAGCTTCTCTTCCTGTGTTCCCAATCTCCTAAATCCTTTTTGCGTCATTGAAAATGGACTACCATTCCATTTAAGTCTGACACATTTTTCATTTTGTCCCTTTTGCTACAGTTTTTCTAGTCAGCAGCTTTTGCAAAGTTTTCATGTTTAAACATGAAGATTTTTCATGATTAAACTCCTCAATGTTTTAAGCATGTCTGAAAATCCCATTCTTGTCAGTAACTGTCTTGGCTGTTGCCTGTATGTGTAGTCACTCAGGAATATGAAGGGTTTTTCTGATGTAACTAAAAAAACAAGACTGTTCTAAGTTATTTCTTTATTTCACAGAAAGTTTTCCACTAAGGCTGAGTTCAAAATTTAATTCCTTTTTGTTGCTGTTGATTTAATGAAGTACCTCAGTAATTTCCCAGTAGTTTCTCTGTAGCAGGGAATTACGTACAAGGTTCTGCCTCCCTGTTGCTGGATGTGCTACAGGAGCGCCAAAGAAAGGAGTGTAATGACAGTAGATTTCTATCATAGCTTCTGGAAAGAGACAGCAATCTTCTTTGGGGGATGCAGAGATTACTGTGAGTAATCACTCTGCACAGTCTTCTACCTTTTCTACGGGCCATGTGAGGAGGTGAAAAGGCTCCTGTCTGAGGTGCTGTGGTGAGAAGTGTTGGTGTGGGCGATATGCATCTCTGAATCCATGGTGAAGTCCCGGATCGGTGTTATCTTCTTTTCAACTGAAAGCGAATTTCTACAGTAAGGCTGCTGCTTTGTTTCTCAGTGAACAAAGAAATTCCTCCCAAAATAACTTATCATTCCCCAATATTAGATTAGACCCAGGATGAAAGTATACTTTTGCTTCAGAACCAAAATTGAATTACAGAAAGTGTTCCTGGATTGTGTCATCTCAGGGTTGTAATGTTGTCACAAAACAGGGGAAGAAGGAGAGAAAAAAATCAATTTTCTTGGGCTCATCCTTTCTTTGTAGATTTTAGATGATATCAGCCTTTGAATTAAGAATGTTGCTGTGGCATTTAGGCCCTTGCAGGCTGTTATGTTCCTATTTAACTGCAGAAACTGTGCTAAGAAACAGATGGAAGTGGGCAGAGGACGGGTGAGGTTCCTGTCTCCCAGGAGCTCCTGCTGGACCTCTGTGACAAAGCTGGAGAGAACAGTTACGGGGGTGTGGGAGAAAGCTGGGCTGCTGAATCCAGGCTAAAATGGTTGCCGAGAAGTTGTCAGGGAAGTGCATGAGCTTACTTTGAAGGGCTGTCATGAGAGACAACCTTGCATTTTCTTGTGCAGCTTATAGGGAAAGCAACTTTCAGGTTCCAAAGCTGATATTTTGTGTATTTTGTTAATTAAGAGGTTGTGAATGATTCCACATTGCATGTTAGCAGTGCTGTAGAATGAATGTTCTGTGTGCATGGATAAGCTGAACATGACTTTAAATGTACACTCTGATGCCATTTCTCCACTAATTACATTTACAATTTAGAGCTATCTATAAGTAGAAGAGCTTACTACGCTGATATTTACTGACAGAATAACTTTTCATATCACCTTCCCAGCCAGATGTTCATAAACAAGAATTTGACAGTTGGTCCATAAATCAAGTAAGGCATTTCATTATTGTTCTCCTAGGTGGCTCTTGCATTTAAGCCTGTTTAGCTAAACACATACATTTACTTAAGATGAACTGTAAAAATAACATCTGGAGATCTTTTTTTCTGAAAGAAAATGCCAAAGGGTCTTACAAAAGGATCAAGTATGTTTTATAAACTGTGTCTGAGTTTTTGGAATTCAAGCTGAATAAATGTGCTCTCAGCTTTTAAGAGGATCAAGGGCCAGTATTATTTCAATGCTCTTTTTACTTGCGTGGCGCTCTGCAGGGAATGTGCTCTCACCAAAGCATTCTTACTTTTCTCATTCCATAATGAGTTTCTGTTTTCATCTTTGCCACCTGGGACCTTGGCACAGTCCTGCTAGTTGCAGTGGAATCACACTGGTGGAACTGGATGCAAAGCTCAGTCCAAAATATTTATTTTAGAATATTCTTCTCTACAGTAGACTGCATTCAAAGGGTAACGTCAAAGAAGGAGTTGCTGGATGTTTTACATTTTAATCTTTGCTTGTATCAGTCACCTCTCTTTTATCTCTACTTTTCCTTTTCAATATAGATAAGATTTTTTTCTTTCTATCCTGAAGATGTTCCCCCCCTTTCTCTTAGAAAATCACACTAATAAGCTGTGGTTTGCTCACCTTTCGATTCAGTGTTACTATACATTTTAGCTTTGCTGGGTATCAGTTTGTGGTTGCTTTGCTTTTTCTTATTCAGTTCACAACATGAAGGAGAATTCTGCTGAAATTTAACAAGCCCTAGGGAAAAAGATTCAGACAAGTGCAGTCAGATTTATAAAGTGGCAGATAAAGTGGGAAAGGTTTTGCATTACTTCTGCCACGTTGGGTGTTTTTCTGATGGATTCGCTATATCTCATCCGTGATTCAGAATGATGTTGATTCACGTTTGGAGGAGTACCAGGTCCATGTCTGTTCATGATAACATAAAACCTGTAATCTGGAAATGCTGGAAAAGGTGCCTACAAAAATAATACACATTAATTCCTGGCCCAGGACCATAGTTATTTTGTGATTTGGTTCTCAGGAACTCAGCCTGCTTCATAATGTGAGACTGGCATTTAATCTGAGAAACCTGACCATTTTGAGAATTATACAAGGTGGCAGAATTATACAAGGTGGCATGGAGCTGTTCAATACTTACGTGACACCAAAACATAAAGATGCTGGACATAATTCTATCTGAAGTAGTATACCTTCTTGTGAAGCTCAGATGAGTGCATTCTTGATTTAAGCATCTAGAACTACAGTGCATGATGTGAAACATAAATCTTCTCAGTGCTGGCACCCAGAAACCAAAGGAGCCAGTTGGAAGCCTCTTTGAACTACAAATTTATAATTTGAGTTTAAAATACTTATGCTAGACTTAGAAAGGATCTTTGCTAACCTGGTCCTCTGTCCCATTTCAGCAGTGCAAAGAAGTTATAAAGCTGCCTAAAATGTGAAAGGCTGAAAATTCATTTACATGGCAAAGATGGTTGAGAGCCAGCATTACACTGACCAAGGTGACAGGGCATGTGGTCCATTATCAGCCTTCATTAAGTATTGCAGCCCCACAAAACTCAAAACTGTCCTGAGGCCACTTCAGCACTAACTGAAGGACAAAGCAGTCACTGACAGTCCCAGGTGCTAAAAGCCTGTTCTCTAAGCTCTCCTGAATACAGCTCTAGTCCAGCTGAGAACATGACCCACAGAGCTAAACAGTTCAGCTGCTGCAGAAAAAAAAAAAGAAAGAGAAAAGACTCAAAACTACTGACTGTAGTGAATTCAGATAACCCAGCTGCGTGGGCCACATCCATCTACCCCATGCCAACCAAGCTGATGGCACCACCAGTCACCATCCCTTCTCATCTTTCCTGTCAACAGCCCCTAAAATGCCTTTTTCCTGTGCACATCACAGAGCAGCACGGTGAGCTGAGCTTCTCCTGATGGAAAGGAGGGCAAGGGTCTCAAGCTTCGGCAGGGGAAGTTTAGGCTCAATATTAGGAAAAAATTCTTCACTGAAAGGGTGATTGGCCATTGGAATGCGCTGCCTGGGGAGGTGGTGCAGTCACTGTCCCTGGAGGTGTTTAAAGAGAGACTGGATGAGGCACTTAGTGCCGTGGTTTAGGTGATGAGTAGGTGCTGGTGTTGGGTCATAGACTGGACTCGAAGATCTCAAAGATCTTTTCCAGCCTTGTGATACTGTGATACTGTGAAGAGAGGGTAAGTGATCTGGTCAGCTCTCACCTGCTCTCTCTTTGGTGCTGTAGTAACTACAAGGAGTTGTCATTAACTGCCTGGTCCTCACTGCCTGAGAAGCTGTTTTATGCTTCCCTGATGAAACTGGTGTTGAGGGGTCAGCTAGCAGCTGGTTTGGAGTGGACTAGATACATCCTGGTCGTGATGTATCCTACTGCAGTTTATAGTCTAAAGAGTTTATTTCCCTTCAAAACTCCTTGCAGAGTGGAGATGTTTCAAGTGAAATGTCCAGCAAGAAAAAAACCCCAAGATTTCAGAACTTTGTAAACCTCTCCTAGGATTGGCATGAAAGGTATCTTTCCCCATAAATGAGGAGAGAGACGAGAATAGCAAAACTTGGTAAAAATCTGCTTGCTGGCTCTGTCACTCTCCATGATCAGTTGCTGGAAAAATCACAGGCAGAACATATGGGGCAAGACCCAATTAGCTGCTCCAAACCTGACAGGCTCTTAGAAGAGTTGAGCTGCTCAGACAATGTTCTGATTTAACCACTCTGATCTCAGCAAGTGTCACAAGGTTAGATTTATCCTAGCTGGCTAAACTGGAAACTTCGCAAACTGATGGCAAAAAGAGCACAGAAGTAGAAGGCAACTTTAGGTTTCAAGTTTTAAAAAGCTGGAACAAATAATTCAAACGTTGACAATAGCTGAACTCTTTCTGCATTAACTCTTTCCTTGGTTGCAGAGTGGAGGCTTGAACATAATCTGGCACATTCATGGAGATGTGATCCTTTGTGATTTCAGCTGTTAAAGCTAAAAATAGATCCATTTTTCAGAGTATGAGTAAATGCAATTTTATTCAAAGGCATAATTTGCCTGAATTTTCAGGTAGAGTTTAAAGAGAATGGCAAATATTACTGCTATTGTGTGAAGGCTTTTCACCTCTGAAATATTGCATCCTCCCTCCAAAGCCTGGAGAGGCTCCAACTGCAAGACAGAACACCAGTCTTTTAACATTAAATAAAAAACCCAAGTCCTTTTCTCTGATTCCATTTGTGCAGCAGTTGAATTGTTCAGACTAAAATTTTCCAGAGTATTTAAGCCTCAGGCAGATATTCGACATGTAAATTTTCAGCCCAAACTGTTAATGATTGGCAAAACTAAAAGCAACTGACAACAGGGTGTTGTAATAGGAAGTGTCAGACGATTTTAATAATAGATGACCTTAGCATCCCTGTCTCCTCTTTGATCGTTTTGAACAGTTTTGTTGTCTAAGGTCTATGATGTGTTTCTATGTGTGCTTTTGTCTGTACTTCTTTCTTTATTTTTGTTTTAATTCTGATACGGTCATCCTTCAGTTCAGTTTTACGTAACATGGAGTTCCATTGGTGTCATTGTTTTGTTGCAATTGTTTCTGCCTACTTGTTCTTCATTTACAGCCTCTTTATTTAGTTCACTAAATGCTTCCCAGCTTTGTATCATGTAGCGGAGTCCACAGAACCTTCCCACCTACACCCTCTGTAAAATTCATGAACTTTGTAACGCTCCTACATAACTGCCTCTTCTCCCTAGTGAGCAATCCGAGGCTTTTTCAGTGATGGTTCCTATGAGGTACTTTATAATGTTCCTGATGATACTCATCATTCTATTTCTGCCGTACTTTCATATTGTTTAGGGAGGATGGGGTGACTAATTCAGAACATGGTATGTCAGGTGAGACTTTGGCTTTTCTAAGAGTCTTGCAGTATTTTTCCTCTACTTTTTTGTCTTGTCATGTATCCAAGCTAACCTTTAATGGACTTCCCTGTCCTCTTTGATGCAGTGCAGCACTGCCAGATCTTTACTGCATGAGCCATGCGGCCCAAGAGCGTCATTTGGGATTTGTTAGTACTGACAACCTTGTGCCCAGCTGCCTTCCTTGTGTTTGGTTCCTCTAAAATGTTTCCTGATATAAATATATATTTTTTTTCAGGCAAATAATTGCATGTCTTTTGTGGATTTTTCTATGCCACTACTCACTCTCTTTTCAATACAGTTATCAACACGTTACCTCCAATCACACTGCTCATCAGAGATGGAAAGTGCTTGTTTGTTCCTGTTCTTGGTTTTCTTATTTCTTTGGCCAGCTTCTGATCAGTATCAGTCATGACTGTCACTTTATGCCGGCACAGTTTATTTGACAGCCTCTTGTGAAGGACCTTATCAAAGAGTTTTTGCAAGCCCAAGTAATTGTATGCTATTTATTGAGCATTCCTCAATTATGCTACATTTATTGTATCGTACATTGAATGCCCAATGAAACTACACCTTTTTTCCCCAATACATTTGCATGCTGCATGTTTCATATGTCATTTTTATTAAATTTCCTAGCAGCAAGAGTTTAAAGTTACAAGTTTTGCACAGCCACTAATATAAAGTAAATTAAAATATGTTGTGTACAAGACATACAAAGCCTAGATTCTTCCTTAATAAGGGTACAAGTTGAACTAATTTGGGGCACACAGTGTCTCATTCTGCTTCCTGAAATATGCTGTTCATTTATAAAGATTCCTGATTTCTTTTAAAACATGATCATTTCCCTGTTAAACTGGGTAATGAGATATGACATTGTAAGGATTTTGTCAAGATTGCTACTTTCTAAGGAAAAATATAACCCTTTTTTTCAGTGCTGAAAGACAGCCAAGAGAAATGCCTGTGTTTCAACCTATTTTGGAGGTACAGAGATGCAAATATTCTTGGAGAGATTTCTTCTTCTTCCTATAAACACTTGTCATATTTTTTAGTCCCTTTTTTGGTGAAGAACGTGATGAAAGGTTTGCGTTTGTAAGGAAATAAAAGCTGTGTCATAATAAGCTCCTTGACAACACACAAGAGCTTTATAGAAATGTTCTGAGGTATTTCTTTCCAGTTGATTTGGAAGTTTCTTTTTAAACCCACCTTATTTTCACGTCTTCTCTTGATGACTTCAGGCAATGCTGTGGTTGGGCTAGGTAATGGCTGGCCAGAGAGCCCCAGCTGTTTGATATTTGGCACGGTGTTCTCTACATGCTCAGTGTTGATTTATTATTAGTTGAGGCATGCATTTCCCCTTGCTGTGGGAGACAGAAGAGATGGAAGAGTCACTGGGGGCCAGAAGCATTAACCCAGTTTTGTGCGCTGCCCTGCACAGTTCCCACAGTAACTTAAAAGAACCTCAGGACAATTTTAACCCATCCCAGCTGGCTGCCCCTGGGCTATTTGCCAAAATCAAGGATTATTAGTCTGCACTGTTCCATTGATAATGGCTCTGGTACTGAGGCCCGGGGGAGCGAGGCCTGCAGAGCAGCTGGCTACTCTGGCATCTCTAGCTGCTGATGACCTTCCTTGTACTAGACATATGCCCAGATGGTAAAGAGAAGGCTTTTCTGCTCTGTGGGAGATGCAAAAGGAATGGAGATGAGCTGAAAAAGCTAGTTGTAATGTTATAATTATTGTAGTCGTGCTGTAAAACTTTATGGTTGTGACCCAGATGTCAAAGGATGCAGAAATGTCTGTCTAAGTCTCCTGAAAAACTGAAATAACAGCTTTCAGACATATGGACTACCCTTATTTACCTTAGCATGATGCGCACTCTCCTGACACTCTTTGATGTCAAGACTCTTCTAAATTGGTCAGTTGGAATTATTACCGTACTCGAACAGCACGTTGTAGAAAGGGAGTTGCTTTATTATGATGCATGGGGTGTCCCATTAGGGATTTCTCTACCAGCCATGAAAAGTATTCCAGTTACCGCCGTTGCAGGCCATTTGACCATTGTGCCTGGCTACCTAAAAAAGACACTTCAGAGATCTGAGAGGGCCCTTGTGCTCGTATTATTCAGATCTAAAACCAATCGGTCAGATTCATAGATGAAAAGGGAAGTTGAAACATCTTTTTGAATTGCAGTGAATGAGTCAGGAAATTTTCAAACCCTGCAAAATTTGAGAAGGGGAGTGATAGTTAAAGGAAGCCTTAGCTAATAAAGACCTCTTTCACAAACTATAATTCTAAATACTTCTAATATTATTCATGAACTTAGAATTTGCAGGTCAAGATAATTCTAACATATGGAAGCTCATAGCTTATATTTATTTAATCTTTTCTTTATTTGATCTGTTTGATATTGAGAACACAGGTCAAATCACAGGTGTAACTGTGGAAAGGTTAAAAAATCCTCCTGTTCCATAAGCAACATACTCTGTTTTTTCTCTAGCACACTTTATTATCCTCTCTTCTGACAGGTGTCTAGCCAAAAGCTGAGGGTGTTGCAAATTATCCAAAGCTGAAGAAAAGGTGGTTGTCTGAGCCGCGGTGTTCAGAGAGAGCCTCAGTTCCACTGGCTTTTTTTTGCTGTTCTTCCTCTTTTGAATGTAGAAGGAGTCATAGACTGGATAGTACTTCCCATTGTCTTGGTTTATATGGCTTTCATCCCATACTCCTCAATGAAAAATACCTGTTCTTTAAGTCACTTGTGCCTCATTTTACGTCTTTTGTTGTCTATCTATGTGCAAGTTCTCCAGTCACAAGAGCTCTCTCTTCATCCTCATATGGCTACCAAGTCCTCAGGCCATACCTGGCTGAGAGTCCTGTGAACTAAGTTCTTCTGTTTTGGATGGAGATGTGCTGCTGGTGGCCTGAGCCTGCATTACCTAAGATTGGTTTTTGGTCTTACTGGTTTCCTGTGGTTCTGAAGGGGTGTAGTAACACCCTATATTTGCACTAGGAGCTAAATACATAGGTATGTTTTCAGCTTGCTGAGATGCTAGATAGCTTTTAAAGCCAAAATCTAACAAAATAGCTTTGTCATAGTGTATTGGAGTTTAATTAAGATAGCCCTTTTTATAGATGCTCAGGAGCATTACTTCCTGCAATCAACTCTGGCTTCTGTTTTATGTTGCATAGTGTTTCTCAAGATAGGATTCATGGTTAATTCTTAACCAATAAACAGTTTATTAATTCACCAAGTACCACTTTATTACTTGCTCAACAGTTAGTTAATCAAATTCAAATCCAACAGGTATTCTGCCCATGCGCAGAGCATTCAGATATCGTCCTACAGGTTACTGCCATAGACTGTGTGGAGGTCAAACAGTTCTGGTAGGGGATATTACACAACATCAAGATTTCTTACTGCATTTATTTAGAGGCAGCAAAACTTTACTGCATCTAGTATGCTTACCCTCTGTCCAGTACTCTTTGGGTTAAACACACAATTTAGATAAAGATACTATTTAAATGTTTTAACATAAAAGAAACTAGGAAAGTAGTACCTGGAGCAATCTTTTAACATTATAGTTTAAATCTCTCCTATGCTTGCCTTACTCAGGCTTTTAAAAGGTAAGAATGCACATAAGATAACTTGGTTAAAAGTTTGAAATATCGTCACTAGAGATTTTTCAGCTGATTTCACAGGACAGCATTCTGTCATCTCTAGTAATGACATGAAGAAAAATACTTCCAAATACTTCCCATGCAATAAAGCTCATTGGTATTTTCATCCAAAAATAAACCTGAAATACACACAGAACTTCCTCTGGCTTAGGAAACCCATGAGCTGCAGAGTTTTGGAGACTGGGAGATCATTATATGGAGGTTTGGCTTCAGGGTTATCCTGTTCTGGTACTAAACAAAATGAGGGATTTGCTGTTAGAGGCAGGTTTCTGGGGTAGAGAGTTAGAAGACTCCTTCAGTCTGACAGAGCCCATTTTTTCTTGTGTTTGTGCAAGAACTTCTTCATGCAGGTGATACACCTTTCTGGACTGTACAGCTTCTTTCTGGTTTCAGCGAGTCCCTTATTACTTCTGTGACCCTGCAAAGGCAAGGAGAGTGTTTGTATGCATTCCACAGATTCAAGGATCCACACAGTAATGCCAGTTTAATGGCTTGAACATCTTTCATGATTCATGAGAAAAATTAATCTGTTTTGTTTTCATTTAGGAAATGTCCAAAGAAATGTCTGAATTTCATTTTTGCCCCCCTGTTTTCTCTGAGGTCACGTTAATATCTAGAAGATGGTATTGTACCATCTTTTAAACATTGAAGGCTTTCTATCTTTCATCTGTTACAAGAGTTATATTTCAATATTAGACTAGTTTGGGAATTGAAATTTGTCCTATTTCTCCAACTTCATTTCGGTATTCATTTGTATCTACTTAGGTGCTTATATCTTCCAATAACCCTTTTTTCTTTTTGTGCCATAAAAGTGCCTCTCAAGTTTCTGGAATTCAGCATTTTCCTAGACAGCAAGCAAAGAAAAATCCATTAGCAGTTCGTAAGCTGTATAATCACGTTTTATTTATTTTCTCATCTTCTGTAGCTGGTGATCTCCTCTTCAAGGAACATCGCAAAGTTTTACCTTAGGAAGAGGTTCACTGGGCAAACAGATTGAAGAGCTTCCCATGGAAGGTGCTTAATGAGGCTACTTTGTTTGGCTAAGTCTAGCCTTACTGAATAGCCCACTGTGATGAGCCAGAAACTGTAGAAATGGAATGAAGAAATGCAAAACTAGAGAGGGGTATCCCAAGCAGCATATAGTGAATGCACAAAGACTTTTGAAAGTCAAGAAATACATCCACGTACATTTTACATTGTATAAACATCATAAACGTTGCATCTTGCATATTGGCCAGTCCCATATTTTTACAAACCAGCTTTGGAGCTATTATTTGGGGATCAGGTGGCAGTGTGCAAAATTCACAGTTTTGCTATTTTCTTCACAATGAACCTGTGACTGACGCCACACGAAGAAGTGATTTGTTGATGAGGAGGTGGGAGAAGCCCATTGTTCCTATTGCATGGAGCAGTTCTTGAGTGGTAGGGAATCTGGGCAGATCAGCACTCTGAACATCGTGAGGTACTATGAACTCATGAATCCTTCAAAATTCTGGCACTGGTCAAAACAGCTTGTGGACAGAGCATAGACCACAGAGGTTCCACGTTACTGGAACAGATACTGTTGTGTGTTCATCTTTCCCTTTCCTTCATTTCCTTCCCTGCATTTCTTTTGATTTTTCTCTTTACCTTTTTCCTTCTTCCCTATGTTGCTGCTTCTCTTTTTTCCCGTCTTCTGTTTTTACCTCCACAAGTTTCCACTACAGTGGAAATGGGGTTTTACACATGGAAGAGCAGCTGATTGTTGATGGAGACTAAGATTAGTCAATTTTTTCTGACTCTAGCTTCTTACACATGCAGCTGTCAGCCGTGAAAAACTGACAAACTGTCACCGGGTTCCCTCAACATCAAGTGCTGAGTTTTCCAGCTCATTCTCAGATTTGCCTGTCAGGTACTTCTTTGCAGAGCCATTCTAAGAGGAAACTAAATATGTTCACTAAGGACAGGTACTGTCCAAGACCCCTTTCCCCTTTGAGGTCAAAATGGCACCAACAGTTCTTCATGAGCAGAAAGAGTAATGAAATTACAGTGACTCTGTAGTTTTCTTCACACAGCCTCGTGTAAGTTGAGGCTTAGGAGGAAAGTGGCATCTATTTTGGTAACACTTTGCTGTATTATTATTATTTGCTATTCACTCCTATTATTTGCATTGCATTAGAAGCTCTAAACAAGATTGGGGTCCTGTTGTGCCAAGGCCTGCTGCAATAAAGGATGCACCAGGAGTGATTCACTCCACATTTGCTTGTAAAAAGAGAAGGTGGTTTTCTTTAATTTACTCTTTGTCATGTATATTGTGCTAAATACAGTGTTTGTGTGTGATTTTGTAGGCAGGGATCAAGAGGAGGCCAGTTTTGCTTTTAGTGTTTTCAGCTACAGCACAGCCAGCTCTGAAGAAGAGCATGTAAAGTTTCAGGATTGTCTGCTGTAAACTCTGTGCAGACTCAGGGCTTTCTTCAAAAAAGCAAAAGAACAATAATACAGCCCTAAATCTTAGTCAGTGATATATGTCTCATGGAAGTAATATTGAAGTGGCAAGTGTTTTGATGCTACAAGGGCTTTGTTTATGGAGTGAGTCTGGCAGACATTGTAGAGATCATATAAATTATTACTTCATTGATTATTAATGAGAAACATTCACCTAGATTCCCCCTCGCCCGCTGTTTTTGCCAAAATTCCCTTAGAGACTTGTTTTTGCTACAGTCCAGGCTCTGTTCCACAGAAAATAGCTCTTGCTGAATGGTGTTGAGATGGATCCGCTGGCCAACTGAGAAAACTGGTGATGATTTCCTGCCCCTCCTTCGTTCACTCCTTTCCACTTCTCCAAATATACATGTGCATGTGCTCACATGTACACACGCGTGCGCACACACATACGTGGATGCTACGTGCTTTACGTGCAGGAGTCTTACGCCCACATGTTGTTTCATAGATTGGGTTTGTGCAGCACTTATTTAAAGGCATCTGCCCATGTCTTTAATACTTAGTTCTTAAAAAAATCACGGCTAGAGGAGCACCTACAAAGACATCTCTGCCCTCGTAGTTACCTTCTCAGGATTTTAAAAAGGGCCACAGTAAGAGGTTCTATATCCATATTGCTTTAGTGGCAGCTTTGCAGGGACAAAGATCGCATGCCAAAGAGATGTCAAAACATAAAAGCAGAAATAAAATCTGTAATCTTGTGGATAAAGTGAATAAGAAACAGCTATTCACAGTTTCTCAGGATGAAAGGGCTAAAAGGTGTGCCTAGAACTGTCAAATACCTTGTTTTAGCAAAGCTAAGGAAACATGTTTCTCCACTCTGATGCTATCCTAATACCAGCACAGTGTGCAAGCCACAGATATAAACAGGTTCCAATGGATTCAAAATATAAATAGGTGTAGGTGCACAGTAGGATTTAGTGAAAAAGGTATAAATCAAGTCATGTGGAATAGGTGCCTGCTAGAAAGGATTGTTCAGTTGTGACCTCTACCACTGGCAATATGTAAACACTCAGTGTATACTAGCTAAAAATAGTTTGCTTTTTACCTGCCTATTTCTTATTCTAAATCTCTGGGCATCTGCTACTTGCCACAGTCTGATGGTCCTTGCTCTGAAACAGGATGATAATGGTTACACTGGTCAAACAGAGGAGCTGACAGACTTCCCTGACTCCCCACCCTCCCCTGTCTTTGTTTATTGGGATGTGTCTGGCAGTTTACCAGACAACTCAGCATCTGTTTTAGAAACAGAGAAGTCTAGAAGCTTAATAATGTTTAAACTGGACAAGGAAATGTACTGGGAGATTCTGGTGGCTGCCATCCTGCTTCTTTGGTCTGGCACTTTGGGACTGATAATGGCACTCCATATCTGGGTTCCTCCATCTGGATCAACAACAAACTAAACTGGCACATCTCCTTGGGACATCAGTGATCTGGTGTCCTACCGTGACACTTTTGTCTTCATTTTTTTCCAGTGAGGAAGACTTATTACATTCAAAAAACCTCTTTAATAACCAAATGAGTCACTTCCACCAAAAGCTCCCTGAAGCCCAGAAGATGGTAAGATTTGAATGAGCAGGGAAAACAGGAATCCCACCTTGATCTGTAGCTTCCAGCTGAACATTCAGTCTTAATTGCTGATACAGAAAAAAGAACACTGACATGAGGATAAAGAAACTGTCAGAACATAGAGTTTTGAGGAAGAATTTTAGATAAAAACACAAGAAGTTTTTAGAATAATAACTTCTTATTCTAATAAGTTTCTTCCTTCATTTGAGGGGAAAAAAAGCACTGCTCTTTCTTTGCTACTGCCAAGTAATGTGTATTTCTCGGTATTTATGTGTCTGTACGTGTATTTGTTTTAAGGGAGGCTGATCTTTTCAGGAACACTTAAATCTCAGTTTTTAGAAATCAACTCTGTGTTCAGTCTCGAGATACTCAGGAATGGTACTTCTGTAGTACACAATCAAATCTCTAGTCTCCAGAAATTTTTGCTTTTTTTATCACGGAACCCAAAATTTAACGAGCATCTTACTACGTTTATTACCACCTGCTGCCTGGACTGTTCTAATCCTTGCAGTGCATGTTGGCAGGCAACTTCATTCCTGGAACCAGATATTTTTTTTTTATCTTTTAACCTTTGCAAAAAAAAATAAACTGTTTTTCTTAGGTGCGAAATTATCACTCCCAGGCCATGGGGACCCTTACTGTGTTTTTTATTTTGGTTAGCTATTTCGGTCTCAGATCATTGTTTTCAGCACTTATCATCTCTCTGTGTGTTTGACCAGCATGTCTGAGTACCACAGCCACCAGCAGGCTGCTGGTCGTTTGTGGTGGAAACCCTCCATGTGTGCGAGTAGGGGCACACAAAAAATCCATGTTTGCACACATGGGTGTTCTTATGCATCCAACAGAAACACAGCTTGGTAGCTGTCATGAAACACCACAGAAACAATTGGCAGTTGCAGGCAAAAACAAATGACAAGGGCTAATACTGAGAATCGTATAGGGTTTTATACTCTCAAAAAGAAATATTGAACAGATATATAATTTGTGGTAAGGGCTGGTGGAAATGGGGTGGTAACTTAGTATTGGCAATGAAATGCAGTCCTCAAAAACGCAATTGGCAAAAGTGTGCTTCCCTGTTATTTGGGCAGAGCAATAATGTGGCAAAACCAGAAAGTGATTCAAACAGCAACTGTTCCCTAAGAAGCAAAGGAGGATGCTTCTCCAAGATTGTGGAGCTATTTTTATGGATAACAAAGTTGCTCCTGCACTCCAAAAATGCAGACTAATAAAAGCAACTGTTTTGCACTACATACTGTCTTCTAGTGTGGTTACCTTTAAAGAAATTTTATTGCTCTTCTGTTTTTTTCCAGATTGAAAGATTACATGTGAAAAGTATTGTTCTTCCTATTTTGTACATAAATAAGAGCTTTAAAAAGTACTCCAAGTGTTCAAGAAGATTTTTCTTGGCTTTCTGGCTGCCAGTTCCAGATATTTGTTCTTCAGGTGTTCTCATTGCTTTCCACCCTGACAACTTCTTATTATCATACATGGAACAGGAATTAACTTCACGTTACCAAATTTAGGCAGAAAATGGACTTGAAAATAATGATGTTCAGTGTTTTTACTTTCTTGTACAGATGTGTGAATATTCAAGCCTTATGTACAGTATCCATAGGAACTCGAACAACGTGTACTTTTCCATTAAATTACTTTACAATCTCTGATTTGTTTCATTTAGCAATTAGTTATTAACATTTTTGAAATGTAAATTTTCACTCTTTGCCAAATTTTTTTTTTACAGAATCATATAATCATAGAATTATTTAGGTTGGAAAAGACCTTTAATATCATGACGTCCAACCCTTAACCTAGCTCTGCCAAGTCCACCTCTAAACCATGTACATATGCACCATATCTACACGTCTTTTAAATACTTCCAGGGATGATGGCTCCATCACTTCCCCAAACAGCCTGTTCCAGTGCTTGACAACTGTTTTGGTGAAGAGGTTTTACCTAATAGCTAGTATAGACCTCCTCTAGCACAAATTGAGGCCATTTCTTCTTATCTTGCACCAGTTCCCTCAGACATTGCTCATAAGACTTGTGCTCTAGACTCTTCACTGGCTTTGTTCCCCTTCTCTGGACATGCTCCAGTGCCTCAATGTCTTTCTTGCATTGAGGGCCCAAAACAGTATTCAAGATGCGGCCTGTCCAGTGCTGAGTACAGGCTGAGGGACAATCACTTCCTAGTGCTGCTGGCTGCACCATTTCTGATACAGACCAAGATGCTGTTGGCCTTCTTGGCCACCTGGGCAGAGTGCTAGCTCATGTTCAGCTGGGTGTTGATCAACATCTCCAGGTCCTTTTTCACCTGGCAGCTTTCCAGTCACTCTTTCCCAAGCCTATAGCACTACATGAGGTTGTTGTTTCCCAAGTGCAGGACCCACCACTGACCCTTGTTAAACCCCGTACAGTTGGCCTCAGCCCATCGATCCAACCTGTCCAGACCCCTCTGCAGAACCTTCTTTCCCTCAAGCAGATCAACACTCCTGCCCAACTTGATGTCATCCGCACTGTTACTGAGGGTGCACTTGGTCCCCTCATCTAGATCATTATTAAGTATTAAACAGAACTAGGGAATGCCACTTGTGAGTGACCGCCAGGTGGCCATTCTGCTGGGTTTTTTGCCTACGGAAGCACACACCCATCCAGGCAATGAGCGGACAGTTTCTCCTGAAGAATGGTGTGGAAAAGGCTTTACAAAAGTATAGGTAGACAACATCCACAGGCTTTCCCTCATCCAGTGAGTCCATCATCTTGTCATAGAAGGAGATCAGGTTAGTCAAGGAGTTCCAAGAGATTATAAACTGTTACCTAGCTGCATAAATGTGTGTATGGATCCCTATAAAACTAATGCTATGGTCATTGATAGCATAAAATATTACTTGTTTGAGTCTTCATATATATAGTATGTAAATTTGATATATCCGTGTTTAATTTAGCATATTCATGTCTACAATATCTTAATAATCATATAGCCAAATGGATCTGTTAAAAAACATATGTGGGCAAGGTTGATTCCAATTTTCTGTAGTGCTTCATAACTCTATCATATCTTTGATTCTGAAGACCAACAAACTTACCAGTAAGTTTAACAGGAATTGTCTCTGGTGTCCTGGTCCTGTTCCAAATAGGCATTATGCCAAGATGTGGAGCAGACTGCAGTGGTGGTGCTGATGGATGGTCATCTTCTGTCCCTAGACAAGAGCTATATATCCAGCTTCTATTATTGCACTGCTCAGTAGCATTAATATAGTTAAACTTGGGATTTTTCTGGATCCTATCACAGATGTGGCAAATTTATTGACTTTCCTTTCCAGTGACTTTATCAGTTCCTTTTTCTCTGCTCTTCAGAGCGCAGGCCAGTATTTCCTTTGGACATCCCATCTTTCGACTGTCTTCATGGTTTGTCAGCAATATGCAAGTGGCATGCATCAACTTCTCTGTAGATGCAAGCGCCACACCACCTATCCCTTTGGGAGTCTGAACAAGATCCTCACTGTTCAGAAATCCAGCTGAATGTTCCATTGCTGCAATGCATCTTAGTAGGTTTTAGTATTCAGAAAATTTACATTTTCAGGATGCTCTACAAATGGTACTTGTGCATCCTCTCTGTGCTCATGTGATATATGAAAGCATTTCATTCTCAATTTAACACACTGAAACTGAAATAACTCTTCAGGAGGACAGAGAAAGTAAACCTGGTCCTGGTTAAAAACTGTCTAAGCCTTCAGTAGTCTTGCCATTGTTCTTAGTGGGTTTTGGATAAATGCCTGCAAGATATGGAGTTAGATTTCAAGAATTATTGACTCAGTCCTCTTCAACATACTTCAACACAGACCCCTTCTGGAAGCAGAGAGTCCTAGCACACCTAGAAGGATCTTTGGGGAGTTTTGGCCCCAGTACTGTGCTCGTGCTGTTGTAGTTTGATTCCACTTATAAAAGAAACTGATGACAAAGCCATGTACTTATTTGACACAGGCAAAGTTCCTTGCAAAGTCACATTTCCTTGAACATGGCAGGAATTAGTAGCAAATGATTTTCTTCCACTTAAATCAAAAACCTGCTCTTCTTCTCAGTTGCCTTTGGAAGCCGTGTTAGCAGTGTTTGTGGACATGTATTTCCTTGTTGCCATCTCCCTTAGATTTGTTTTTCTCTGTATCTTCACTACAGCCAAAGGAATATTCAGAAAAGTGTACCTTACTGAAACCTGCCATCTTTTCTTTGAGAGAGAGCACGTGTCTGTGGCTGGGCAGAGTTTGCTGTTGTTTCAGTTTGCTGCTCTTGTAAAGAAGCTGAAACATATCTTATAGTTGTCTTGGAGAGAGAGCAGCAATGGTTAAATATAACTTGTCACAGCAGTCACCAGATGATGATATTTTTCTTTGGCTTTCACATAGGACCTGAAATATGCATACAGGACAGGGAGAACTCGGCCATCTTCTTGTATGTTTCCACCTGCTCCATCCTTACCACAGAATGTTTTGGGTCTACTATGAATATTGGATTCAATATGAAATTTCATATGTGACTAGAACTACATTTGTCCAGAAGGATGAACGAGATGCTTCCCTCAGCATCTTTCCAGTCTTAATTTTTCCTGATCCTAGGAGAGGACCAGTATGACACTGTGCCTGGAGTGCTATTGTGGTGCTCCACTTGGTCTGCTGCGGAGCTCTGTGGGCAGCTTCAGCAGTGAGTGGCAGTGATCGACTTCATGCACAGCAAGAGAGTGCTGCACAGGGTGCCTTGCTGTGGCTGTTAGAAGTCTGACTTTTAAAAATGAGATCAAGCAAATTAGCACAGCCTAAGGACTTTTTTGAATTGTATGTTGCCCTTTCACCTCTGACTTTATCTCCCAGCATTCACTAACCATGAATATTTAATACAGCCACAGCTGCATCCTATGGAGTAAATGACAGGCTCCGAGTTTCAAAGCTCAATCTGAAAAGCAATGCATATACATTGATATTGAAAAAAAAAGCATTAGACCCAGAGCAAATCCTTTTTCATAAGCCCACTTATTAAAAAAAAGTAATGTAATATCATGAGTTTTCATTAATACTAGTCTTCAATAAGCCTAAAGCAAATCCTTGCTTGCTGTGCACTTGCTACGCTTGTTGTACAGAAATGCCTAAAAGTGATGAAGGCTCATAGTCAGTGCATGGAGAGTGGGAAGCGTGCAGCCAACACAGATAAGAGCTCTATTGGAGTAGAGGTTCTCAGTCCTCACTTGTCTTTCCCGGAAAAGATGACTGTAAGTGTTTCACAGCAATCATAATGCTAATTTTCAGCCCCCACAGAGTAATTTACACCTGTAAAGTGCTATTAAAATGTGAGCTAATGCTCACCAATAAGTGAGTATCATTGTGCGTGTTTTGCAGATGCAGAATTTAAGCCACAGAAAGGTCAGTGGACTGACTTAGGGTCACAGAGCTTCTTGGCAGCAGATCTAGGATGAAGAAACAGGCCTCTCTGGTCCCATTCTATTGATTGTGCTGCCTTGTAGCAACTGTAGCTCAAATTTCCTAAAAGAATATATATAAACAATAAATCCTAGAGAAGAAGTTGTTTCTCTGTTTTTGCTTCTTCAAAATAAACAAGCTCCCCAGCTACCAAACCCCACGTTTACATGTATCATAAAATACTTTCCAGTTGCTAGCTGGAAAACTCAGCAGAAAACCTGTAGAACACCAGAGCAACTCTCTTCTTTTAAATAATTGATGCTGCCAAATAGCAGCAGTGTTATGCCAACAAAGAGATCGGTCTCTCAAAATATTTTATTCATTATGCCTCAAGAAACCCTCGTTTTCAACGAAAGAAAATTTCAGAAGTTGGCTCTCAGTACATCTGAAACATCTGCTTATTGTGGTTCTTGGTGTTACAGCATTGGTGCTCCCCAGTAAATCTTTCAGCTTTAAATAATACGTATGGAAATCTTGGCAAAAAGATCAGGTAGGAGAAAGAGTAATATTTGCCAAATATGTGTTTTACTTTATGGAGCTATGGTGGTACATTTTAATAATACATGTGTTGAAGAGAATCTGCTAATCCGATTAAATAACAGGACAAGGAGGAATTAATTCCAATATTCAAAAAGATCCCATTCGATGCAGCTGAGACTTCATATTTCAGGGCAAAATGGTTACAAGTCTTGGCTAACTACACTTCTATAAAACAACCAGAAATGGATCTTTCTCTATACTATTCGTAAATCAAGGTCACTTCTATGGGAAGGCTATGTTGTGATAAATCTGTCTGACAATTAGATGGAGAGGGTATATTGATGGTAAATTATATTCTTTGTACACTCTGGTCAGAAGGCAGTGTAAATACCACAGTAGTATTATGAAACAGCAAATTGCATTCCAGATAATAACAGATATTCATGATGCATAGTTTTACACTTTAATATGCTGTGTTTTACTCAGTCATATTAATATTTTAAATTATGTAACATTTTTCTGCATAGTTTATTTTTTTTCACCTCCCTCTCCTCTGTCTCTCCCTCTCTCCCTCTCTATTGCTCTATGTTTTCCCTTTTCCTTTTTTCATTTTCTCTTCTCGTTTTTTTTTTAACAGTGATGCTTGGGGGAAGAAAAGCCTAAAGCGAAGCTGTCTGTGAAAAAAAAAAAATAGTAGTTTCAAGATTTATAAGCCAAGATTTTATGTTATATATTTACAGATTCAATCTGTGTACCAGGCTTTGATCCAAGCCTTGGCATGATGACTGGAATCACTCCGATTAACCCAATGATACCAGGCATGGGGTTAGTGCCGCCACCACCACCAACAGATGTGCCTGTAGTCAAAGAAATAATTCACTGCAAAAGCTGCACGCTCTTCCCTCCAAACCCAAGTAAGTGGATCTGATGAAAGCATGTTATTTTTCTAAATATATTGCTTGGAGTATTTTATATCTAATCCAAATTATGGTTTTTAAATAGAGTGTAAGCAAGTATGGTATTTCCTTCTAAGGTCTGCTCTGTGTGTGAAGCATGATATGGTATCAAAGCGTGCTTATTCATCACTGTAAGGTCATTTAAAAAAACCTACACAATGTGTACAAAAAAATAAATAATTACTTAAACAAAGTTAACAGAGCCTGAAGATCTGCGCTTCTCGTGGTAGAAGTCTGTCTTTCCTTTAGATCAGAACGTCACAAAATACAACGATTGTACGGGGCTGATCACCTGTTGCTCCTCTTCAGGTGTCGGTAGTTAGGTGGGATCAATCTGGGCTCCTGCCTCTGAACACAGCACCTTGCACTTGAATGCTGACCAGCTCTGGTCCCTCCCCTGGGGCAAGTGGAGGGAAAGGGAGTCTGTGGTTCCTCCCTTGCCATTTTTGGGGGGCAGTATGGCAGAGGATTCCCTTCTCTTAGAGAGCAGCGACCAGGCTCCTTTATGTCCCTCTGGGACTTTGTGCAATTGGAAAACACTGAGCCACCGTCTCAGGCACAAAGCCTGATTTTGTTTGTGTCAGTCCCAGGAGTTTGGTTTCAGAGCCATCAGACCAGTGGTTTTCACTATCACTGTGAAGACAAAAGAGAAAATTAAGCAAATAGTCTGATGCTCTGCATTTGCAGCATACCCAGAGCACGGTTTAATAAAACTGACTCTGTGTGTGAACGTATAAATATATATGTATATTTTTAGATTGTAAAGCTATTTACTGTGTTAAAAGGCCAAAAAACTGACTCATGTCAATCAGGTTCCTTCTTAGAGAATTACTTTTAGAGGAGTGCTCTAGTAATCTACATATAAACAAGGTGAAGTCTTATGACAGAGTGTATTTTTTATAGAGCTTTCAAAATTTTAATAGTTTTCTGATTTGTGTATATATTCTTTCTGTATATACATAAAAATAACATTTCTAGCCACTTCACCTCATGAGCACTTGTAAACAGCGAGGTTATCCTTCCTGTGTGCTGGCGTTCGCTCCATTATCTGGCAACAAGACAAAACAGATAACCGGCAAAGCATTTTCATCATGCTGTCACTTCGTCGTGTTTCCCACTTTGTTCTTCTGTTTGCTGTGCTCCTGTACCCTGAAACAGAAATGAAATTATGCTAAGAGCCGGAAAGCTGTCCAGCCCAAGTGCCCCGGGTGTACACAGTGTGGGCTGGCTTGCAGAGGGCCCACACACTTGGCGAGTGTGGCAAGTGATGGATATGAGCCAGAGATGGTGAAGTTCAGCCTTTGAATGTATTGGACTAGTGCTTGAAATCTGTGCTCAGGGTCAAATCAAGACACTCCCCTGCTTTTAAATAGAATGTTTTCTAATTTTTGTGTGACTGTGCAGGAAAGATCCTTTTAGACCTTGCCATCTGTCCTGGAGAACAACCCGCAGTGGCAGGAATTAATCTCTGAAACGCCACCTAAAACTTGAAAAGGTTTAGATTCAAGTAATTAATTTTGGACAATCTCTGCACTATTCAATTATTTTGCTTCTCCCTCTCTCCTGCCTTCATGCTATGTCAAATAACTATTGCTGCCCAGAACTGATGAGGGGAAAGAATAGAGTCAATGGATCAAAAGACAAATTTTGTATTCCAATGTGATTTCTGTTTTGACTTAGATCTTCCACCACCTTCAACAAGAGAGAGACCTCCTGGGTGTAAAACTGTGTTTGTTGGAGGATTACCAGAAAACGCAACGGAAGAAATTATTCAGGAAGTCTTTGAGCAATGTGGAGATATAACAGCAATTCGGAAAAGCAAGAAGAATTTTTGTCACATTCGTTTTGCAGAGGAGTTCATGGTTGATAAAGCCATTTACCTTTCTGGTACTTCACATTCTTTAATGGATTTTCCTTGCTTCTCATTTGTATTTTGTGATGCTAATGTTTGCTTATTTTCTTAGCTTTTATCTCAGCAAGTCTTCCTTGAGCTCAGTAGCTGTTGCTTGGAGTGGCAAGGGGCAATTCTGTATTTCTCTGTGTCTGCCAAGACTTGTGCGTGGTTTTGTATGTTGCTTACCCAGGAGTAATTTCCTGCCATCCCACAACAATGCAACAGATCTTGAAATTCACTACAGAACAATCTTATTTTCAATTTACACAGGTTTATGTAGTTTCGCTCACAGGTTGTGGAAAGAGAAGGGCACTAGGCCAGGAACACTGCTGTTTTCCAATGCCAGTTTCTCTGATAGGCTGGCAATTTCATTGGCATATTTTTATAGATGTGCAATGCAGTCTGAATAAAGTCTGCCTTTATGTGTGTGTGTATACAGCTACCGGATGGGTTAGGTTATGAGCCCCATCTGTAGGCTACGTCTGTTGCCGCCCAGGACAAGTGCCACAGAAACTCAAGTGTAAAATTTCAGAATCTTTTATTTTCCAACAAGGGAAAAGGAAAAAACAATGAAACAAAAAACCCACCAAACAACAACCCACCCCTAATTCACAGGGAGAAAAAAAGAAAGAACACCCCCCCCCCCCAAAACTAAAAGAATAAAAAAGATAAAAAATAGTTCTGCTTTTTTATATCAGGCTTCAGTGACTGTCAGTCCCCTCTTAAGGTGACAGGCAATCCTTCATATGAGGATTGGCTTCCTAACTGAGCCCTCCTTCACCTTCCTGAGCTGTATTCCATCTCTTGTTCATCTCTTGTTCTAGATGGAGAGACCCACAAGCTTTTTTTGCCCTACAAGGGTCTTGTAATGCTTTCACCCCAGATGCCAAGTATTCTTAAACAAACAAGGGCCAGGGACTGCTCCTTGGTCAAGACCACCTGAAACAAATTGGCTTACAGCCACCCACCTTCTGTAGGGGGACCCACTGGGGCCACACAAAATGGAGCTAGGGAGGCAGCTAACAGTTAGGGAGAGCTTGTTTGAGCTGTCACCCTGACCATCTTCAGTTTAGCAATAAGAATATAACCTCAGTGCCCTTCAGGCATCCACAGGGGCTCACATAGCTAGAAACAAATGGTCTCTTAGATCACCATCAACTTTATCTCAAAATTAGAGAAAGGAAGTAAAGAATTTTTGAAATACGCAGTCAGGAAAAACCTAGCTCCTTTGTTTCACAAAGGTTTTCTACTTGGATTTTGTTAATTTTTTTTCTGATTTGGGTGCTTACTTTAAATGTCTGTTGGAAGACCTACGAAAATTGTGATTTTTATTAGATATATAATGATTTCTTTGAAATTTTGCTGTATTTTCAGATTTCCAAATTTTAATGCCACCTTGGTTTTCTGGGGGCTTTTTGTTTATTTGTTTGTTTTCACTTCCATTTCTTCCTCCCTCCTCATCTCTTCCCATTTTCCATCCTTCCTTTTTATTTGTTTATTCACCTTCTAGCTTCATAATGCTGTAGTAGATTGGGGTACATTGCTGACCTTGCAGTAGTAAAAAGCAGTAGTACATTTCCCAGCTTCCAGCTTCTGTCTAAGGGACCCCATCTCCACAAGTAACGGAGCAGGGAAGGGGCACACCAGATTCAGCAGGAGATGGGATTACTGTATATGATAAACAGAACAGTGGGAAGAAAGAGAGCAATGAAAAGCTCAGAAATGTACAGGTTGCCACCCTGGGCTAGAGCTAGTGTCTGTCTAGCTCAGTTTCCTGCCTTTCAGCCGCTGACTTTGCCCTTTGCTTCACTCCAAGTCAGGTTTTATATTAATTTTGTATATCTTAAATCCTGGAGGAGCAGATTTGATGATTAGTAGAATATTCCCTGTGCTGCCATGTTTCCTTTTGTACGCTCCAGAGTGCACGTTCAGAACAAGGGAAACGAGCAGAGGTGGAGGTGGCAGATTCCCTTCCTCATCCTGATTTTTTTCTGCCAGTTTATTTCCAAGTTCCTGATCCATCCTTCCTTCTTCTATTTCTTTTTATCACAGTCATACTGCTGTCTATGCTTCCTCTCACCATCTGCTCTACGCTTTCTCCTCAGTCTCCCTCCCTATCTGTCTTTTTCTCCATACCTTTTCTTTCTTCTGAAATGTACTTCCGCAGTAAGTACAGGTCAGGGAAAGAACCAGTGGAGCTGAGAAGTGGCGGGGCAGAAAAGCAGGGGCATGCTGCAGCCAAGTTTCACTTGTTTTTATCACAAGCACTGAACTCTGCAGAAGTCTGAGGATGAAACAGGGAGCAGAGCAGGGAGGTCTGGCACTAGACAGGGGTGTGTTTTATTCACGCTGAAATATTGGTGGGGTTTAATCAGTCTTTATTCCATTCTCAAACATAATTTATTCTGAAATGGTAGGGGTAAAGAATATTGTTAAAGCATTTTCCTTTCACTGTAAGAGACAGAAGAGGTGTACAAACAGCATTTTTGCTTAATATAATATGCATGTTATATTAGGCAAGAGTCATGCCTTTAATATCTGTCACATAATGATAATTTTGTCTAACTAATCACTTTTATCTGTCTATCCCATTTGATCTCATCTAACTTAGTATTTATCCCGTGCTTATCATCAGAATAGTGCAAGTAATTACAAAATCATCAAGTAGTTTAAGCACTGATTTTTTTCCTTTCTATTCCTAAGTAAACGTGTATTAAAAGGAGACTAGGAGATGGGTTGAAGACTATGATAAAAAAATTGACTTGAGGAAGGATATGTTTCATTTAGCCTTGAAAGTTACATTTTGATCTCCTGCAGAAAGACTTTCTACAATCTACATACTAGCCCGTGAGAAAACTCCTTCTCCAAACTGTATGTACTTTACTCTTCTGGCTGACAATTCAGTAACTCCTGCAAATGCTGATGGCCCTGGGTTTGAAAATGTGAAACAAACAGGTGGCTTGGGATGGACCTCTTTACACCCAAAAGCCTGTGGATGCATTTTTACTGTGCATATTTTTCCCTGTGTGTTTCCATTTAGTACCACCTGCTGGTTTTATTTTATGCTCTTGCTGATCATCATCAACTCTCTGCTCTGTATCCCCAGTTAGAGAGCAGCTATTGGCTGGTCCCCAATATAGAAACACTCAAAAGTAAGTCAAGCCAGGGAGTTTTAACTAGACCTGTGATACGGAAATACTGTGTTTGATTTTTGTTTTGCACCCTCATTAATTTTTCCTGTTGCTGCTGCTCTAAAGTAAGGATCTTGGCAAGTTTCCAAAGTCTTTTCCGCTGCCATTGTGTGCAAAACTGAAATTAAAAATGACAAGCCTGGCATGCAGTTAGTGCTAGCTGAGGTCCTGAGCAAAGAGCTGGGGAAAAGAGTCTGTGAGGGCAATTCATTGCCCGTGCATGAAGGGGAGCCGATGGCAGGTGGTCCTCTCATGCATTCAGATACGCTTGAACATCAATAAGGAGAGATATTATTGGAAGAGTGCAAGCCTCCTAGCTATCCCGCAGTTCAGTTGCAAACCCCAGTGAGTGCCTGAGGATCCTATATACACAATAGGACCTGCCAGTTGTGCAAACCTTGCTACACAGCATCTTGCTGGCTATCCACCTGTCAAGGAGCCTGATCTTCACTGACCAGGCCATTGGTCCTATATTGTCCACAAAGCCTGATTTAGGAGGGTACAAGAAGCTGTGCCAAAGGCATTTGCTGTTTTTGCTAAGGGAAAGATGCCAAGACCTGAGCAACCTGATCTGACTTCGAAATTGACCCTGCTCCAAGAGGGAAATTGAACTAGATGACATCGAAGGTTCCTTTCAACCCAGGTTATTCTGAGTTTCTGTGCTGGTGAAAATCACCTGACTGACCGCCACCTTCAGTCTTAAGACAAACAAGCAGTCAGTTTTTTCAGTGTGATCCATGGGCAATTTAAAAAATCTGTTCATTTGGAGACACTTAAACTGATTACTTAAAGGGAACCATTTGTCCAGGGCTACATAGGTACCGGCTTTATCATTGCAATTTACACTGTTCAATATTTTTTTCTCAGTTATCCCTGTTTACTTCAAAAAGGAAGGTCCCTGTACTAAAACTCAGCTGTGTTGGTGCACATGCAAACTGTAGTTGTACAGTCCTTTTCATTAGGTCTTTATTCAGATTAAGTGGGGCTTTGAGGTCCACAAGAGCGTTGTGTCCTGCAGCGCTGTATTTCTTCGTCTGTTGGTGGCCAGTGTGCTCCTGACAACAGAGGCAAAAGGCAAGGGGGGACAGGAAGAGACATTGTGTCTTCCTACAAAGTGCTGGGACATCTAATTTTAGGTTCTGGAGACCTGACACCTTGGCAATGTTCTTTCACATTGATGATAATGACATTTTGGCACAGAGCAATCACTGTTTGAGGAATGCAGCTGTCAAGGCAAACTAGGGGGTTAACATTTGTCATGGTTATGAGGATAGCTGCATCAATGACCCCTTTTGGCTCACTTCTTCATGTCTGCACCTCTGTGGATAAACACACATAATTACCCCTTTTCAGGGGCTCTTCTTCTATTATGTCTTAGCGAATATGGTGTATCTGTAATTCTTCCTTTCAACACTTTGTGACTAGAGCTACATATATGACCACGAACACCCTTCTAGAGAAAAAGTAGTGTTTACTCCTCTGAGCAAGAGAAAGCAGAACAAAATAGATAGGGCTTTAAAGTAATGATCAATCTCTTCATTTTCCTCTCCTGCAATACTCAGTCGTTCTTTGTTCCAAGCTTGTGAAATTTGGAGACCAGATTTGGTAGATTCCATGGAAGTTTTTGAGGCTTTCTGGCTTTGAGACCTCTGAAACACTTAGCTTGAGTTTTCCATTTGAGTTTGGAGTCCCTGCTGGAATGTGAAAGTCCTACCTCTTCCTCACTGACAACCTACTTAGCTGAAAGGAAAATGTTTGAAAGGAAAATGTAAAATCAAAGGGCACCCAGATTGGGTTTTTTGGAAACAACACTATGTATATGGATATTTGATGTCTTTGAAGCTATTGTCTCATACGTGCTGTAGTACAAATAGTCCCTTGTATTCATACCACAGGATATTTTTACAGCAGTAAAACAAAGAGGGTGTGCTTAGATACACATTTTTGCAAAGATGCTCCTACTCTACTACACAAGTCTTAGCTTTGCTGTCCCTGCAGAGTCTTCAAAACTGAGTTTTAACTGTGGTGGTGAGGTGCCGAAGCTCTTCAAACCACAGGCAAACCACAAAACTGAAAGGTAGGTTCTTTTGTATTGCAGTTCAAAGACCATTTTTGATGCCATATTGAATGGGAACTTGCTGTCCCTGAAGTTATTAAGCAGTGGTTGTAGTGGTGTGTGTTTCTGAAGAGCCTCCTATAAGCCACCTCAGCATCCCAGCATCCCAGGATTTGAGAAGTCTCTGCTGAGCTGCCCTGCTTCTGAGGTTACTGTAGTGGATTGGCATGGAGAAACTAGAGCTAGTGCAGACTAATTTTACCTGCATCTGAAGGCTTTGTTTGCCACTTTCTACAAAGTGTTTTCTCTGAATTGTGATTTTAAAAAGTAGAGAAACTGCTCTGCAAGTATCTTTCAGCCTTGGATATAAAACTAGAATAAAGATAGGTGCCAACATATGTTCTTTCACAGTATGGTCAGAAAAAGCTCCTTTTATAGCTTTGGCATGATCTCTTTGTCCTCCAACAGCAGTCAAGGATTTTGGTTCAGAGTAGGGCCCTGTTGTACCACTGCATAGCCCCTGACTTAGATCCTTTGCAGTCTACTAACTTTAGCATGTGATACATTGACCGAGCGTCATGATTTTTATAAAATTCAGCCTTTCCTCATACTTCCAATTCCTTTGATAGGCTGGAGAAAAACACGAAACTGCACATGATCTCAACAGGATCAGGGGAAGAAGGACTCTACATTCAGACCGAAACTGATGCTTTTTCAGTAGTTGTTTTTTGTGTAGCTGGACTGTGCACTTCTAAAGGTTGGAAGTAGCAGGTAGAAAAATAAAGTATTTTGAGAGACTCCTAAACAGAAGTGTAGATTTTATACCTTCAAGTTGACTTCTTCAGCTCATCTACTATGTTGATAAATGATGCAAAAAATTGTGAGGAAAAATGAATGGATGAATGTTTATCTTCCTGTGGAAACACAGTGGTTCTGCCTAGCTATGCGAGAGTCTGTTAATGCACATTTTTACTTAGCTGCACTTGAGGGGAAAAAAAAAGAAGAAAAGTAATGAAGTCCTGCAACAGTTAGTTCTGCTTGTTGATTTCAGGTTACCGCATGAGATTAGGATCTAGCACAGACAAAAAGGATTCAGGTCGCCTTCATGTTGATTTTGCTCAGGCAAGAGATGACTTTTATGAATGGGAATGCAAACAAAGAATGCTGGCCAGAGAAGAACGCCACAGACGCAAAATGGAAGAAGACAGACTGCGCCCTCCTTCTCCACCAGCAATAATGCATTATTCTGAACACGAAGCTGCTTTGCTGGCTGAAAAATTGAAAGGTAAGCAGCATCTGATACTTTTCAGTATATTATTCCTTAAGAGCAGGAGCCATCCAGAAGTCAGAGGAGGCAAGCTGATTTCTCTCCAATGTATTTCATTACTTACCCTGTTACCTTTTCCCCATTCCTCTGCCATTTCTATGCCACTGGTAATGATACTCACCCACCTGCTAGAAACGTATAACTTTTGTCATCTACCTGTACTTTAACAGCTAAACCAGAACTTTCAGTATACTAACGTGGTTTGTTGTTTTTTTCTGCTCAGTTGCTGTCATCTGTCTTGGAAATGCTCTCATAATAAGACAACCTCTTACAAACATGACTCATATTAGAGGCTTGATTCTTTAAATATCTTTATTTCATCAATTGATATGTTACTACATTATGCACATGCCACTGTATCAAATCCTGGTATTTAAATTGCCCTCATGAGCTGCATATTAACGTGACCCTCAGATTGAGTGGTATGACTTTTCTCTGACACACACCATCTATTCTTTTGTTCCCTCTTTAGGTTTATAATCAGTCGTGCAAGACAGTATCTTGTTTTAGTGTGTGTTTGCTTGCTTGTGTTTTTTTCTAGGTATACTTACCAAGTTAATATTTTTCAGGGGTACAGCTTGAGGATTCCTGTCTCTAATAGTTAACATATCAAAAAAGAAGCAAAGAAATAAAATTATTCGTGGTAAAAAAATCTCAAAGAAGATCAAGGAAACAAATCCTCATACCCCTTAGAGCTGTGTTTGTATTCATTAAGTATTTAACAATTGTGTTTGGCATCCTTTCCCTGTGTTGTGACCAATCATGTTACTTTTCTGAGTGCCTGTGATTCTTGCCACTGTTTCAGAATTATCCAGATTAGACTTAGGCTATCTAGTTGTCCACACACTGGCCTCTGTTCTATGAAACATATTTGGGAAGCTGGAAAACAGTGCTAAGTGTTGCATCCTTGGAGCATGGAGCAGAGATGCACCCTACTGTCTCTCTGAGTACTGCATTGGTTGCTTTTAGTTGTCACTCTTATCTCACTCTGTTATTAGTTCGGCTGACTAATATTCTCACCACATACACGCCTCTATTAAATAATTCATTAGCTAACTGGGAGATTAGTAGAATAAGCCAGATGGATTAATAGACCGGGAGTAAAGGAGGAAAGAGACCCACATATAAGAATTTTTAGTTCTTACCTAGCTTCCAGTCCAGCTCTTGTAGAGGTTATACAATACAATGCAGAGTTTTAGATCCATCTGTTCCCAGAATCTGTTTTCAATTGAACATTTTAGGAGTTAATCTTTTATAGGGAAGTTTTTCTTTATGTAGTAAGGCCTAGAGGTTTCCTGTACTAAGCCAGAAAATACAAAAAGTCTGGACAATTTCTTCCGTGTGGCTGGCTTTTGCTTGGGGCAACTGAATGTGGATTTTTGCAATATGTTTCAGATGTCTATATTTAGAAGGATTTTTCTTTTCCATACTTAATTAAAACTTACTCCAAGCATTTAGATCTTTGGTTCTCCTGAGAGATGTTTGACCAGAGCTTGGCATATATACACAAATTTAATAGACCAGTATTTTGAGCACAGTAAAGACCAACACCTTGTACATGACTGTTTCTCTGGGAATAAAGATAACTTTCAAAACCATAAAAACCTGAAGGTAATAAATTAAGAAAACAAAATGTTAAGTTTATTTTTATTGGCTAAGCAATCATTAAAATCCAGCAAAAGAACATATTGCAGTTTTAAAACTTCATTAATTAGCCATTGCTCTGTAGCAATATTAGTGGCACTAGCCCTCCATCTGTGTAGGTAATTGAAGAAAGAGAATGTAAAGAAACCCCCTCCATTCTCACTTGTTGTGGGTTGTCTACTGTACTGGGTACTCTAGAAAGCAGAGGTGGGGCTCAATCAGTATAATGGTGAGTCCTACACTCTGCCTAACCTTTCCTCCACAGTATCTGTGAGACAGCGGGGTAGAACGTTATAGCCTCCCTTGGGCAACATGGATTCACCACAAGCCCTTTGTGACAATCTAAAGGTAAAGCAGCCCTACAGAAAATTCTTTAGCTCTGGGAAGGGGCAGTTCATGCACACATTCATGTCATCATACATTCACAATTTAAATGTGGACTTCAGTGAAGCTAACAGAAGATACATGTATGTACGTACGCACACATGCATCAATACCTTGGGGTCAAAATCTCAGCTCTCTGGATACGACCAGGTTTGCATTACTGCAAAAGCCTGGACAATTTATCCTAAAGAAAAGAAAGATCAAAATGTATCTGCTCTTGGCGGGATGTACCTTGAAAGATTGTTTTTTTGATCAGATGTCTTGCAGTTGTTTTCTTAAGGAAAGTCATGACCTCTCCATGGTACTCACTTCAAAAGGCTCCTGAGCTCTGTTGCCAGCTCATGAGGCAGAGTTGCAGGTGCCCAACATGCAGGTTTTGGCTCCTGCAGTGCCTCCAGAACTTCACTGAGCAACACTAGCTGAAAAGCAAGCCAAAATAGCTAAACATCTGTCATCCCAAGATACTGCTTTGCAATCACAGAGGTAGACAACTTGGGCTGAATCCAAGCAACTTTTGTTGTCAAAATAACCTTGGAAATTCCTGACAGCAAGGAAATCTTAACAGTGAGCAGAGATGAACTAGGATCATCAGCCAGTCTCCTGTTGTGGTCTAGATATTTATTGAGTCTGTAACAGAGATGACAATATCTTTTTTCACCTTCTGAAAACTGCAGCATAAGACTTAAAGAAATCATTGTTTGTGTGTACCAGAGTTGGCTGGAATCTCTCACCCCGGTGCTCTCAGCCTATTCCTATTCCCCACATGCACTGAAGTTACCTGGTACAGCAGTAACTGCTGTAGAGGAGAGTGGGTGAGAGCATATAGAGGATCTTTTATGCCAGTTGGAACCAAAGTTTGTTATAAAATTTCATCCACGTAGTCTGTGCTGATATGGGGCTTCAGAGAAAGAAACACAACTGGTTTCTCAAAATGGGCTGCCTGGTGACTAGAGCTGGGAACTGAGATACCGCCACTGCATATGAGACCTTGCAAAAGCATAAGGGGCTATGACTTCTTCTCCCTTCCCTGATCTCTGTAGACTACCCCAAATCCTTTCATATCTGCAAAGAACTTGGTTTGAACACTTGATTTATGCAGAAATATAGCAAACCCACCAAATTTTGGACCAGTGCAATTTTTCACCACTTCCCATTTTAGTCTGTGGCAAGCCAGTGCTGTTTTATAGGTATCTTTGTTTTCCTTTTTTCCTTTCCTTTTCCCTTTCCCTTTTCATTTTTCCTTTATCTTCTCCGTTAAGGTCTTCAGGGTCTTGCAAGTGAAATCCTTCATAACTTTTTCCTTGTTGGCAGTGTGGACATTTTTTTCTGCACCTTTCATATTGCTAGCCAAGGGTGTCTTCACTCTTCTGTCAGTGCCCATAGTGTTGTTCATGTATGTATCCACCTGGTTTGCTTTGTTATTGGCACTTTTCACTGTGTGGCAGTGACATCTTGCCAGTATCTTGGATGTCAGTCCCATGGATGTGAACATTAACATCTAAAAATGTAGGCCTACACTACTAACTCTCATTTATTAATTTTTTTTTTTTTAGTTGCTCTGTATTGATAATTTGCTAGTGATATTTTCTGAAGGTCACAAGCAGAGCCAAAAGAAGGAGCAGCCAAGGAAATGATAGCTCATAAAGGAGATTTACTCCATTGAAAATATTGCTTGTTACAAAATATTTGATTTAATTTTTTTTTGTGCACTCCCGTACACTCTCATGAGAGAGTCTCACTCTTCATGACTCCAGCACATAGAAGGCAGAAGTGACCTGAGCCTGGATTATCAGAATAATCCAGCATTCAATCCAGATGGGTATTATGGGGAAGAACACAGGACTATACTGATCATTTTTAGGTTTGTACTACACATTTTAGATTTGCAAGCTTGTTGGGAAAATGAAACTGCTGTTTAATTTTTCATAACAAGTTATTTTTGTTTGGATTGAGTTGGGTTTTTTGAGCTTCCAAACCACTAAAATAGGTTTGAAGGGGAAAAGCAAAATAAGAAAGCAAAATAAGAAAGAGATTACATTTTTTAAAATCTACTTTCTAATCCAAATATTCCAAAATTTGTCATGACATTGCAAATAGTCTCATCAAACCATTGTCTGATTGCCACAGTATAAGATAACATCTAAGCATAACTCAGGTTAATGAAACTTCTGGCTTCCTTTCTGGCACCCTTCTGCCTTAGTTAAAAATCTGTGTTTCTTTGAGGAAATATCCAAAAAAATTCATAGATATGAGTGCTGGGAAACCAAGGTCTTTTACAGTGAAGGGTTAATGTGAATTCTTTCCTTAAAAAGCCTTTGAGAATAGTCCCTAAGTTCTTGTCCTGACAAAACCAACAGAATACTGGATCTTCTGCTATTATATTATAGAAACGAGACCTTCTTGTCTCCCATTTCATTGAAGCATTTTTTTTGGTGCCTGTCTTTGAGATTTTGATTCCTCAGTATTAAATCAGATGCGTTATTACTACACAGTGAGATGTGTCAGTAGATAGTTAGGATGAAATTTGCATAGTGTGACATCTGTTTTCCTGAGTGCTTTATAAACAGTTCAGTAACGTGGTGCCCAGAACTTCACACAACTGAAGATAGCCTGAACCTTTTATCCTTAAGTGAAGTGCTGCTCTGTCAGGTGTATTAGAACAAAACATTCTAATCTGTATGTTTATGACATTTGTGTTTCAAAGTAGAATTTCAAACATTATGTATGGTATTCTTAATTCAAGCATATCTGTTCCTAATGGTATCATCTTCAGAAATCACTTCTTGCAAATAAGCTCCTTTATAATACTACATCTGTCTTATTTGCTGCAAGTAGTTAGATTGTTCCACCACCTAACAAAGACATCTCTTTATATCTGATTATCTGTTTTTAAATATTTTGAGCAAAGGAGACATAAGTATCTGCAATCCTGGAATCTGCCTCGCTTTTAAATGCAGTGTTTCTTTATGAGCACAGGAAAGACATTCATGTGGTTTTCCATTTAAAAAAAATATAATTTGAAAAATTGAGAAGCTGCTTCTTTGCCAGGCACTGTATTATCCCCTGAAGAGAGAACAGATTGGAAATTTAAATAAATAGATGGCAGTTACAGTAGAATGAACTAACCGGGGATGCATCTTTGCAAGATTCAGGTAACATCAAGCCTGACAATCTCAAACCTTGCACATCATTTGAAATATAAACAACATTTAATTGCTTGGGAAATAGGATATTTCACAGAAGAAAAACACACTGCTTTGATTAGCACTCTTCACTCGAGAGCCAAACTTGTGGAGCACTGCAGAAGCAGTATTGTTATCCAGAGAGGTAAGTCTTGTGCAGAAAGGATCAAATTCAGTGCAGGGCGATGTCAGAAGCAGGGGCAAAGCTGAGATCCTCCAAACAAGTGCAGTGAATGCCAGGTTTAATTGCTGCTGAAAGACTCAAGGCCTTTTTTTAGCACAATTTTTTTTTATTGTTAGTATTTCAGGATGGACCCTACCACAGACATGTTTCGATGCTTTAGCGTCAAATCTGTTCACTCACCCTTCCCATTTTTAGATCATCATTTTCTCCTTCCTTCTTCCATATGCTGCTGACATCTGCTGTGATACAATACATCTGGCTCTGAGAGCCTTGCACAGGGACTCTGAGCAGGCACGGTGCGAGGGCAGTTTTGTCTGCTGGCAGAAGAACGTAAGGTGGGTTCAGCTATCGGCAGCCTGGTAACCCAATTCCCTGGGCACCTCCCTCTGAAAGCCTGCAAGAACTGTGTTCGCTGTTAAGTACATTGCTGAAAGTGTCCTCCCTCACCTAATCTGTAATGTATCAATGCAAATGTTAAGGTTTTAATATAAACCCACTTCATTAGATGTACCACACTGCAAAATGACTTGTTAATTACTTTCAACTGGGAAATTGAAGCTCACTGATCTGAAAGTTTGTGGCGTGATTTTAAGAAATAGGGAGGAAACTCAACACACTCATAATTACTTTTTATTGGAAATAATGGCATCAGCAGGATAAGATAATGGATTTCTGTGTCTCACATGAAACACCCACCACTGGAATAATCTTGTGTGATTTAATTTAGAAGAAAGAGTTTGATGATACAGGGGGGAGAGACTGCATTTTAAGATACCTTTCAGTAAACATATATGCTTATTTTTATCCAACCTAGTTTCAACTAGTCATTTATTACATAACTGAAAAAGTTTCTTGGTTATAGCATCAGTTAAGGCTGTTTAAGAAATAGTAAGGTGGATATTAATCATTCTTCAAAACAACCCTTAGGCAGTAAGAATTTGTATTCCTTGTTTCTCAATTATTATGCAGATCCAATGGGTTAAAAATATTATTAATCCCCAAAGTACCAGACTGATGGATGTGTTGTATGGTGCAATTATATAAGATATTTGAGCACACGAAAAAAAGAAGGTGAGGGCAATAGCTGAAGAGTTGTGTTTCTAGGTCAGTGGCAGGCACTCTGTGCAGGAGAAGCATTTAAGCCAAGAGAAAAATAGGTCATCATTGTGGCACTGAAAGTGGCGTGTGCTGGGAAGCAAATTGTTCCTGATGCACAGGGGAGCTGGACTGAACCTGCCGATGAGAGAAGTTAGTAAACCTTTTCGCTGACCTGATTCACCCACAGCAGTCACCCACTGTGCATTATTATTTTTTGTATTGAATTCAGTGTTTGTAGTTCAGAAATCTTAGTTATACTCTAATAAATTATTAAATCACAAGTCAGATAAACAGTAACCTTGGCCACACATTCTCCCCTGGCTGCAGTTACATGGAGTGAAGAAGTTTCCAACCTGAACTGGCCTCTAACAATTTCCTGTAGTAGCTGAACTGGGCCCAGCTTGACAAACTGGAACTGGAGTGTGATCAGCTGAGCAGCTCCAGGCAGACCTGAAGGCAGCGTAACCACGAACAAAGCAGGAGTGCTGGGCAGGTGGGGATGAGGCAAAGGACACACTTTCCTATGGCACAGCTGCAGCTGACAGAGGACAAGTTGTCAACCAGAGGCAAACAGATGGGACATATCCTACAACTCTTGTCCCCTCCAGAGCACAGTCATTCTCAGTTCTCACAGAAATACCTTCAAGAAGTGTTTATCAACTGGATTTCTGCTGGTCAGGGCAGACCTTAGCATAACAGCTCTCCTATCCCTTCTCAACTTATAGAAGGGTCTGAGAAAAATGAGGTCATTAATGCAACCCAAAACATAGACAGTCAGCACAGGACCTTTCTAGATTTAGTCATTAGGATGAAGAACAACAGCTCTGTCTTTTCAGCATCTCATTGCAAGCCTAGGAGATTGCATTAGGGGAGGAAGATTAGGGACAAGAGACAGATGTGCTGACTGGACCAAAACCATGGCCTGTAGGACAACACAGCCTGCGATTAAGACAGGCTCCAAGTGTTGTATAAATTCTCTCAGATACTTTTCAGTCATTTGAGAAAGCCCAGATTTGGGAAGATACTAACAAGGCTAAAAGCAACTGTAGCCCAGCATTTGAGCTTGTCCTAACTTAAGTTCAGCATACAATGTCACTCCTGAAAGACAGAAATATGAAGTTAGCTATATTTGCAATATATCTATAAATGTAAAAATTATAGTACTGAGAGTGTTTGAATGCCTGGCTTCAGGGTGATGGATTAGACAATGTCACCCAAGTTGTGAAAGAGCCTTATGGAGGTGCTTGACATTGAGAGATAAATAGTCACAACATTTCAGATTACTCTGAGATGGATTCTATCCTGTGTTACACCAGGGGAACTCCATAAGCTGAAAGTAAAATCTCTGCTTCCAACATCTTTTCCCAGTGCACCATTTTATAGCGGTTCTTCTCATAGCCTTTTCTATTAAAAACTTTATTCCAGCTGAGGTTGCTTAGAGGTGGTCAAATTATGAGCAGAAAAACACAAAACATTTGTCAACAATTATTCCTTTTTTTCCATAGAAATATCCCTGTTGACAGTTTCCCAGGCAGCTCTAGGGATGTGTTTTCTTTTCTTTAGATTTCATTTCATCTAAGTTGTGAGCTAGGATTTAAGTGCCAAATATCTTCACTTGATATAAGAGGAATTTGAAATATCTTATCTCTAGAGGCCTGTGATTGAGTCTGGCAGTACCTGGAAATCTCTATCAACAGACACCCAGCAAGCTGTCCTCAATAGATAGGTGGTATCAAAACGACATAACGTGCATCACAGCTTGTAGTATAACTGAAAACCCAGCACAAGTACACAAATGCTGGGTAGGTGTTCCGTAACCGGTGCACTTGTGTAACAGTCGGGCTTGCTCTGACCAAATGTAGACGTCTGTTGCAGAGATGTCTGTATATGTGCAGCTCACCCCAAGCTCCCTTTACAGCAGACTGAGGGAAGCAGGCATTTCTGGGGCACAGTTCAGCTCACCCTCAAACAGACAGCTAAAACAGGACTGACAAAGCCTGTATGACAAGTGTCCATCTCTTTCTATTGACTGTAGGGGTTACTAAATCAGATGTTGACATAAAGGAGATGGATCCTATATTGTTTGCTTCAAACATGCTGTAACTTGGAGGAGAAAAAAACTTTAAATGCAAGAAATAATTTGCCATGTGCTCATTTTAAAAGAACAGCTATGTATGGGATCTTGTCTTATATAAAGGAATTTATTTTGAGAGTATGTTTTTAAACAGTGTATATTTATGTGCATCCTACAGGAAGAAAATTATTTTTAACAAAATTAAGAGTTTTGTTTCATTTTTTTAATGAATGTCTGGAATCATAAGGCAGTTCATACTCTGTAAAATTAGATTGCATTGCTGAATTTCTTCTAGTATTTATCTACTAAATAAAAAATAAATGAGCAATCTGGTATAAAAATCTGATTTTCTGAGTGAACCTCTGATTGCTCAGAAGGAGTTGCTGCATTCCAGATGAAGAAAATTAATTCATAGTGACTTACCTTATGCTAGTCCCTGAGTAGTCAAATCAAGAATTTAAAAGTTAGAAATCAAGGTGAAATAAGGAAATTTTAAAACTATAGAGAAAAGATTTTATTAACTAATCTGCTCCTCTTGTGCATATATTATCCTCTAGCATTTCTTAGTGTATCTTCTAATTATGTAATCAATGAAGATGGCAATGTTTACCAATGAAAGGATTTTTTCCTGCTAGTACAGAGCCTTGAATTAACTTTGAAAAGCCCACAGACCTCTGCAGCTCCCTGGAATTATAATGTGTCGAACATGGGTTTTCAGCATGTCCTTTTAAGGGGATTGAATCTATGTGGCAGAAGGATGACGTGTTTATGAACATCCCTTGCAGACACCAACTGTGCCCAATAAAAATAAAACAAAAGAAGGGCTTTTTTAATTTCACAGAGAATATATTGTAAAACAATATGCAGACTGTATTGGGGAGATATTGAAACACACAAAAGGGAGAATGTTTCTGTGCAACAAATGTTCCTCATGGATCTCCATGAAACATTTTTGCTCAGTTCTGCTCACTATTTCTTCACAGGTCACAGTGTACCTCTTCAGAGGTATCATTTCTCCCAACTTTGCTGTTCATGTCTTGACCTAGATTGAATGGGATAATTTACTCTAAATGGCACTTCAGTGTTGGGTGATAAATTATGTGTGATGATATAGATAATGATGTCTACAAGGATTAAAAGAGAAACATTCAGCTGTAGTTACTCTCTACTCAGAATTAGCTGCATTCTTGGTCTTAACAGGATAGTGCCATACGCAGGGTGACCTGACTGTACAGACTGTTGAAAATTGCATGTTAACATTGCCAGAAGCCATTACAGGTTATTCTTATTGACTACTGTAATTATAATAAGTATTATGTTCCAGAGATGAGTTCTTGGCTGCACTGGATCTGTGACATACAGCTCCCATATGTGTCGCAGGCTGAAGATTTTATCCAAGCATGGAAAGCCTAGTTTTTTCTTGCAAAGAAGAGGCTGTGCACAAGCCTTGTTTACTTTTGGTTTTTACAAGGCTCATATCCAACCAACTCACTCATCAGAGACGCTTCATCCATACCTGCTGCCTATGTGTCCAGCCAAGCTAGGACACAAAGTCTCATCTAAGGGGACCGTATGGAAAGAAAATATGCATTACTGACTGTCCCTCCCCAGAGACAGTTTCTTAATGAATCATCATGATGAGTTATATATTAATGTAAAGCCTCAACATCTACATCATCGTACAGAGGGAGCATGGTATGATGCTCTTATTTTGCAATTTTTTTCAGGGATCTTATGTGAATATGCCTTTCCAGCTCTAGAGAGCTAATCCTATTGCTGTAGCTGAAAGCACGTTTCAGTTAATAAAATCCTAAAGATCAGGCAATGTAAAATTTGTTTTTCACAGGCTACAGGCACAGAGCATGTCACTTGTCCTCTTTGTACTTTAGGCTCATCGCCTTTTAGGGGAGTGATTACTGATTCAGAATAAAAGCCAAAATCATCACTTAAATATTAGCATTTCATTATTCTTCGCACATGGAAAACAGAGTCTTAAAAACTGAGCCCCACATTTCTGTATCCTGTAACACAATTGGTTTATTTTAATATTTTCCAAATTTCATTTTAAGTGTATTTTGGTTATAACTATACTTCTATCATAGCTACATACCTTCTCCTATACAAAAGTATACCTGCTATGTAAAATATATATAAATAAATATAACCAACAAGGACTAGATGAGATGTTTAAAATAATTTTCTGGGAGATGGAAGCTTTATGGAATAAAATCCTGGGGAAAAAATGAGATCAAATTGCACAAAAATGGTTCCACAGGAAGACACTCTGTTGTAATAACATATTCTTGCAGTTCAATCTAAATGGGACTTAAATGAAATGTGTCCTCTTAATCCTGACGAAGCCAGAAGTGTAATGGATGCTGCACTGAGAGTCTTCTGAAGAAGCTGAGAGCACTGTCAGAGGAAAGAAGATTACTTGGGGAAGGATTGCACAAAATCTAGCCACTAGTTTTGGTGATCTTTCTGCAGAGAAATATGACTTTAGTTACTGGAATGGTAAACATAAAGCTATAATTCAGGTGTCTGTCTGGATTCATCTGGCCTCCTTTAAAAAAAAATGGGTAAACCAAAACACAGACAAATGCAAAACAAATACATACACATCATCTGTTCAAAGCAGTTCCTTGTAATTAATCAGTGTTTTGAGGAGGAATTGTTCAGCCTTGTTCATTAATTAAGTATGTGATATTAGTGAAATCTGTTGACAAAAGTACGGCTGAGCCCAAGCTCGAGACTGAGCTTTTAGCTGAGCAGATTAACGTGAACACATTTCATTTCCTCAGTGGGCCCGGTAACACAGAGGTCTCCTTACTCCTTGTGTAAGGTCATTCCATATCACTGAATGACTTAAGGGAGGTGTTGTGAAAGCAAGGAGTCAGGCCACAGGGAAGGAGAGGCAAGTGCTTTTTGTTGTGAGAAAGCTATTAAAATAAGCAGAAGACAAGCCTTGGAGGAAGATTTATGTAGCTTCACGTGGCAGTATTGGCTTCCTACATCTGATAGAACAAGTGACCCAAAAGTTGCCCAAAATGATATACTGCAAGCAGGATTTATGATGATTTTAATGTGACTTGGAGCAGAAAATGTGTTCTTGGCAGGATATTTATGCCTGCAATTTAAAACCTATGCTTTGATTGTTCTAGATGATAGCAAGTTTTCAGAGGCCATCACAGTGCTGCTTACCTGGATTGAGCGAGGCGAAGTGAATCGTCGCTCGGCAAACCAGTTTTATTCGATGGTTCAGTCAGCCAACAGCCACGTCCGCCGGCTCATGAACGAAAAGGCTGCTCATGAGCAAGAAATGGAACAAGCCAAGGAGAGTTTCAAAAATGCCTTAACGGGAATCCTCACTCAATGTAAGTAACTCCTTGTGTCTAGTGTTGTTGTAGTGATGGTGGTGGTGGTGGTAGTGGTTTTTTTATCATTTTGTGTGTTTATTTGGGGGTAAGTAGTTGCAATGCAGTCATATTCTACTTCATATCGTATCCCATACTCTATGGCAATTTGGAGGAACAAGGACCATTCCTAAGAACTTATTTCTCAAGGTGAGCAAAGTTTCAGTAGTCTTTTTGTTAATACACAGAGATGTGCTCTATGCATAATGTCTGCAATTGTGTAGACATAGCGCTTCAGGAACGGACCAGATAGAAGCCTCCCTGCTCTTAGCAAAGAGCATGCTTTTGTGGAGAGAAGCGATACGTAAGGCGTTGCAGCTGGTTAACTAGGGCAATTACAGAATAGAGAACAATTAGCTTATATTTTTAGCCTGGATTTAGGTAAAAGGAAGTAGGATTCAGCAGCTTTTAGGGATATATTCACAGCATACAGGACACCACCACAGCAGAAGAATACGCTGTACTGCTGCTGGCATCAGGACTGCTTGGCTGATACAATGCCAGTATTAATTTGGCAGATAAACTGCCTTAAATATTTAGTGCTGGCAGCTATTTCCTTTGTACAGAAATATAATCAATAAAATTACCTTAATGAGGTTTCCTCATAAAACAATAATCAGGATACTTGCCTAGAAGTGTTCTTCAAAGAGAAGAGAAGAGAAGAGAAGAGAAGAGAAGAGAAGAGAAGAGAAGAGAAGAGAAGAGAAGAGAAGAGAAGAGAAGAGAAGAGAAGAGAAGAGAAGAGAAGAGAAGAGAAGAGAAGAGAAGAGAAGAGAAGAGAAGAGAAGAGAAGGAAAACCAAAGAAAAATGAGAAGAAAGCAGAAAAGAAACAAAAGACAAGAAAAAAGAAGAAAACTAATTTTGTTGTTGCTGGTTTTTAACGTCTTCTCATGGCTACTCAAGCAAGAGGCTTAATGATACTCAGACGGGTGGAACCTGAAGCCAACTCTCTCTCATGCAAATCAAAAACAAAAACAAAGACAATTTACCAGATGAAAGACAATGCATTTTTTGCACAGTCATTTATGATTTTTAATATTTACATTAGAAAATAAGCCCTCAAAGTTTTTCTGTGACATTTGTTCGGTCCCTCAGTGGTTATCCTTCAGAACTTAGGGCTGAAGGCAGAAGTTCGGATGGACTTACCTGGGTTAGGAGAACAGCCCCTGCAAGCTTCCTGCTTATGTGATGGAGAGCTCAGCATCTCAGAAGACCAACTCACCTCAGGGCTCATGTCCTTCTAATTTAAGGGTTTACATACGTTAACTTAGGAAGAAAGATTCTGGGCCAAAAGCATTTGATTTCTGAGGACGTGTGTTCAGTGAATAATTTTTAAAGATCAGGTTAGGCAATGTCATCTTCCATCTCAGCAACTGAAAGGCAGTGTGAAGACCAGTCACGCAGGCACCGTGCATGGCTGCACTGTTCAGTTCACACTGGATGCTCTCTAGTTTTGTGTGCAACAGCCAGCCCGGGCATTCAGAAATACCTTCTTCAGCTGCATTCAAAAAAAAAAAAAAAATTGCCCATTGTCAGCAGACTGAACTTTAGTTAAATTAGTCTAAATTAGCCCATTTGTCACCGACTGTTGTAGAACATCTGTCACTTGGAAATCGAGATCCCTGTAGTTTCAGGTGGAAACTTGCAGTTCTGGCTATCTGGTTTGTTCCTGTAGTGTGCTGAATGCTGAACTTACAAAACAAAAAATAGGTCTGGCTTCAAAACATGAGTTTCAGAGTGCCGCAGTCACAGCAGTGCCTGGAAGAAGAGAGTTTCTGGCAGGTCTGGCATAGGATGACAAGGTCAGCAAAAAAACAGGCTCAGAGAAAGGTGTTACACTCTGTGGATTTTATAAGAACAAATTTTATGACTTTCCAGATGCACAACGTTGATTATTTTATAAACATCATAAACATTGGTCATTATTAGCATTAATGTGTCCTATTAAAATTCTCTGCAAACTTGCTACGAACAGATGGATGGTATTTTGCTTTACAGGTGTATATGCCTAAGATTGCTAAACGTGGAGACTGTGAAATGAGCTTCCCTTTTTCAAGAATTTTCCTGTGTTTGAGTTGATCTGAGGAATGTTTTTCATGCATCGTCTTCTACTGTTTTCCCACAGCCCTATATAATCAGTTACAATATGTCACTTGCTTTATGAAGAAGAATTTGAAAGTACTAGATTTTCAAAATAGGTGGGTTTGGTCTATTAAATTCTGCAGAGTGAATGACAAAAATCCACTCCTGCTGTTCTACAGCAAGGATCCAAAAGTCTGGTGTAATGCTGCAGCTGTGTGGCCATTTGAAATAAATATTACAGTATTTTTAAAATACTGTGTGGCGTTCCTATGTCATGAGCTAGGTCAGATGTCCAACTACGAGCTGACCATTCTGGGCTTTCTTTGCATTCAGCAGAGAAAAATAAGCATCTCCAGGGGATGCATCATCAGATAGATCTCATGGTGCTCTTCCAGTGAAATGAGTCATCCCTTGGAGATGCCATTTTTGATCTGAGGCCCATAGAGGATTCACAGGGGGTCTAGCTCAGAACCAGATGTCCAATTTTTACATGCCTTCTTCAGAACAGATTAATCTTACTTACTGTGTGGAGTCTTGATACAGAAGGACGTAACACAAGGGAAGAACTTGGATTTAGCTAAAAATGCCAGCACTGTAGCAGTGAATATTATGGAGAGTAATATTAGTTTAGGATAAAATAGTTCAAGAAAATGGGCTTCTAGTGCACTCACCTGGAACACACGTTGTCTATGTGGATCTCAGTATAAAATGTTTTCTTATTAATGAGGATTAGCATGGCCAGAACGTTTCAGCTTATGGCCTAACTACTAAAGAAGTACAGGTATTGAAATCCCTGCTATAAATTTCTGCCTGTGGAGGTATTTAGAAGATTACCGAGTGGATTACCCCCAAAAATTTGGGTCAGGTGTTCGGCACATAAATTAATTACCTGACCAAGGTACTTATTCCCAGATAATCAGTGAATTAAAGTGTATTACTGCTGTCACACCACCAATTTGCAGCTCCCGATTTAAGTTCTACAGGAGTCTTACCCTTGTTAAGGTGCTGCTTCAGTTATTTACAGGATAAAAAGAGAAAAATGTCCGGTTCATTCTTTTTTACTAGATTACTTAGTTTTTCTAGATTTGGATCTGTGCTTAAGATATAGATTGTTTTCCAGGATTTAGGATAGTTCTGCCTTTGTGCTTTTATTTCTAAATTCTTCAACTTTACTTCCATAGCACAGTTACATCTGACACTGCGCACTGACTTTCCATCTGTCTCTTGTTTCATTTCCTCCCAAACTGCTTTTTAAGGCTAAGGCTTATAGATGTTGGTCCTCATAGTTAAGAAAAATAGAAACCCTAGAGATATCTGTGTTGGGCTGGGTTTCAGACTACACTTAGGCTACATTTCTCTCCTTTCTCCTCTCTCTTCCTTTCTCCTCCATGCACTGGAAACATGTTCTACCTCTTATTGAGGTTTCAGACTATTTAGTGCACTGTCCTGAGACAACATTTTCAAAAGTGCCTATAGATAAGTGAAGAACCAAAATCCCCCATTCAGAAGCTAAGTTGATATCTCAAGAGTCAGACACACAAAGATACAGTGTGATTAACAGAAGTGCCCCACGTCTGGATACTGAGAAGCTAATGAACTTGTTTGTTCATTTTTCTCAATTTTACTAACACATGAATCTTCAGCGGGCTTAGGCACCAGATTCCCATCGGGGTCTGTGAATCAGTCTCTCACATGCCTGAGGGGTAACAATGGGGGGGAGGTTTTTGTCCTGGCCCATGACTAGATGACTTCCTTGACGGTGATGGCCTTCACTTTCACTCTTGACCTTCAGGGAATTTCAGTACCCAGTGCTCAGGATGGTCTTTTGGAAAGATATGCTTAAATATTCTGAATGCCAGTGAAGGAACTGAACCTAAGCTTCCCTCTTTCCCCCTTTCCAGGGGATGCTTGTGCATAGTCTGTCATTTAGTCAAGGCAGTGGTTTTTTATGCATTCCCAAATGTGAAGCCCTTCCCCTGTACTTTGTAGGATGCCTGAGCTCTAACCCATTGCAGCTGTTACAGGTAATCATCAGAGTCTCAGAACTTATTTAAAGGGCCTGAGCATCAACATGCTGGTCTAAAGGTGTGAATAGACACGTCGTTCGTCCTACAGGGCAAACTGGATTATAAGCCTGCAGAGTCATTTATTCCAGTGCAACTAATCACAGATGTCTCCTTACCTCCTGGTGGACATGAGGTTGCTGGAAAGAGAAGGCAATTCCCAGTGACCCTGAGATCCTTTTGTGCATTAACTGGCATCAGGGAGAAGAGCTGTGCTACAGGTTCTCACCCTGTCTTGGCAACCAGTAATTAGCTCATTGATTCTCAGTAACCAATTTTTTGAAACAGAACATAGATGTCCTAAATCACTTCAACATTTTTAAAGGCTGCCATCCTTAATTTCTTTAACAATACCTAAGTCACAACCCTTCTGTTGGCATTAGGCAAGCCAATCCATTAGGCAAGGAAATCCAGTGTAGCTATGCCCAGTACTCAGTATTCAGGGCCAGTATACACTAGTAGGCAATCCTGATGTATCCTTGGGACCTTGTGGACAAGCTACATGCTGACACCTTTTTCTTTTTCCATTTCGGCTACTAAATATTGCCATCATAATAAGGAGTAAAAGCAAAGCTGTTACAAAGTTTAATGCAAATTTTAAGTGACAGGATGCAAATTCAGTAGTAGTGCTAAAGTATTTGTAAATTGTAAAACAGATTTTTCCACTAAGTAAAAGGAAAATGTTGGCATCTTTTTCTTGGTATAGTTCTAATTGTGGTCAAGGATCAAAACCTTGTAGTTTTTAGCCATTTATGAATTCTTAAAATACAAAGTTTCATACCTTTGGATAAAAGTGGCATTATTAATTATTTCAATGAAGGAAAGAGACAGCATCTGAGTGAGTTCCTACTTTGCCTAGACAATAAGCTGACTTCTGAGAGGGTCAGAAAAAGCACTGCAGTTTTCATTATGTCACGGGTGTGCTTTTGCCACAAAAGCCTTGGTGGTAGCAGAGGAAAAGCCATCTGCATGTGAGTGGGATCCCAGCTTTGCAAGAAGCTGTGGTTAGAGAGATATGATAAGATACTCTGAATCTAACAGTTCCTAGATAGGCACACTACAACAGTACGCTGATATGGGTGAGGAGAGAAGCAAGGAGGTACCTGGAGCAACTGAAATATTAGGCACCATCTAAAGCAAATACATGGTATCATCAGCCAATTTTATGACTCTGACTGTCATTGCCTTCTTTGATTATTTTAAGATGATCTCAAGATTTGAACTGCATAGTCCAGTTTTAGCCATCATGTAGATATTTTTCCCATCTTGCTATTGAGAGAAACTCATTTTCATTCCATTGCTCAATATACAGCATCCCTGCCACTTCTTTCTGCTGCCAGTAAGCTTGTTTGCTTCCCAGTCCTCTTGCATTGCATGTAAAGGTGTACATGGAAGTAAAACCAAAGAGATATTAATCTTTCAAGAAGTCCTGAAACCAAAGGAATTATGACTTTATGCTTACGTTGTTGCTAGACATCCTTGACCCTTTTATTTGTGACACAGGATAAGAGTCTAGGTGCACTTTTGAGCTGAATCAGTAGGGCTGTTCATTGAGAAGAATCAAAGGTTTGGGGAGAAGACTTTGAGTCACATCCTCTTCCTTGGGAAGGTCAGAACTGTCACCTCGAATTTTTTCTCCCTTTCTACTGGAGAACTTTAGTAGTGGATTAGAGTACTCTGACCTTTTTTTCAAATAGCTAGTACATATCTGGTATGAATTTCCCTCCACCCCCCATCACCTCCCAAATAAACTGAAGTTAAATAATTCTGAAGGGAAATGCATTCTCAACAGACTGAATAAAATTCTTCTCTCTTCATGTTTCTTCATTTTCATTCTCTGATCTCTCTGGATCTGTTTAAACATTATCAATGCCTTCACAGATATAATCTAAAATTTTAATCTAAAAGAGGAAGAAAAATGTTAAAAATCCTTTTTAAGCTTTCTTCAAAAAGGGATTGGGTTCAATTTTATTTTTCTTATTAAAGGTTCACTTCAAAAGTTCCTCTCTTACTTTAGAAAAGGTAGAATTTACATTGAGATGGTAGTGATTACTAAAATTACCTTCTTATCTGATTTGCTTTAAATTCCATACTGCAGTCTTCTTTACCAATAATCCTTCCATTTTTTTAGTATATTCTCTTAGTACTAAAAATGAAGGCAGTTTCATTACAGATATTGAAATCATGCTGGTTAAAATTCTCTTCACAGTCAGACTTTTTATATACATTTATGTTTTCTGAATATTTTTTCAATTGCTCTGCATTAATAATAACTTTTAAAAGGATTTTTCTGCTCTTTAATTGTCTGGTCTTACAGTCTTTCTTTCATTTGCCAGTGACTAATTCAAAAATGTGAGCTTTATGTGCAATTTTTAGGTCATCATTAAGCTCTTTGTGAAAAATATTGAGTCACATAATGTGTTTTTACACTGCAGCCAGATCTCAGTTGGTGTCATAGAATGCCACTATAATATAAATAAAAACATTAATCATTTATGTCATTAGTTGCCACTATTACTTTCTACCTTGATGTATTTCTAAAAAAAACATTAAATACAAAATAACCTCTCCAATCAGTCCAGTCCCTTTCAATTAGCTCATTTAGCTGGTGTGCTTTTTGCTTGCTTCTATACTGCTAATTTGTTTTGTAAAGCTCAGCTGGGTGTCTATTGGTTTTTACCTGTCCTATCATTTTCCATCTCATGTACACATGTTCTCAAAAGCATTTCTATCTGGGATGCTGCTGCAGTAGAATAGAGATGAAAGACTCCATTTCTGTTTTACTTTGCATTCTTATAATTCCTCCTCACTTTCTGGCAGTATAACCCTTTGTGGTTGCAGCCTGTAGTGTTTCAGATAGCTTATTCCTTTGTGGTTTTGTTTTAATTTCTTTGTGCCTTCCATTGTCTGTAGCCTTCACTCAACCTAAATTCAGTAGGAATATTTGTGTTGATTTAAGCATGGCCACAATTTCATCAGAAGCTCTCGTTCTGTTATTTTTAAGATATTTTTTTTAATGTAGGCCATTAAATATGCATGGTGATTTATAGCAAAATAAAAGCACTGCCTCCCAAGAAATTTCAGTCTAAGGCCCCATTTTGTCCAGTCATGACCCTGGATCCTGTAGGACCTCCTAGATTGTGAGGTAAGGTTCAAAGCAAAGAAGTATGTGCTTGAATCGCGTGGAAATCTGTGCTTGGTTTTGAGCTGCCTTGCTGAATAGGGATTGAGGTAAGGGCCTGATGCTTCACAGAACTGAACTGTAAATGTCGTATGGATATGAACAGTAAGGGTTGAGAGTGAGGCATTGGAGAAAGGAAGGAAAGATGGAGGTTTTTGAGTTGGCTGTGCGCGTGCATCGTCTGGCTTGCACATCTAAAACTGTTCAGGCTTCTTGTAAGTGAATGAATAAATCTTGTAAATGTTGATCGGAGTAACTCTATGCAACTATGACTGGTTGAAATACTTAGTTCTTCCAGTAGGCACTAGCCTTGCTTCATGTCAAATCACTGGATTTATCCCAAATGGTGTCATTCCTGATAATGACAGAGACGTTATGGGGGCAGGAAAACAGTTTTGGGAAGGGATAGATTAGATGAGAGAGAAAGATGTACACACACAGAAAGACGGATCAAAAATACAGAAGTAAGATGAGACTGGAGGCAGTAAACAGACAAGGGGACAAGTCATGGCAAGCAGGGGAACATAAGGTATAGGAACAGAGGAAGATGTGTGACACCTTTTTTTTGCTTGATTGCTGGGAGAGACTGTGGCTGTTGAAGTCTCCCCATCCACCTCTCTCTTCTTTTTCTTCAGCAGAAGAAACAATATTATGACCAAAACAAATACAGCCCTCTTGATCTCCTAGGAACACTCGAATCTGCAAGGTCCCTGGATAATTATTACTTAGAATGAATCCCTTAACTTAATGGGACCTAAAGCAGAGTTCAGTCACTTTTATGATGTTCCTTCATCTCATTATTTGGGGTTCTTTTTTTGGAGAGGGTTACAAAAATAGTTTTTCCTACTTTTGCTATTTTTAAATGTGAGAACTGCCGAAAGATCCACCTAATCATAAAAAACAATGAGAACAGCTATTTAAATGCAGTGCATTGGAAATATATTATAATCTTGTCAAGATGATAAAAAAGCAGCATTCACTTAGTATTTCTTCGCATTAATGGAGTGGGGATGTTGTGTGGGATTTTTTTTAGGTTTGTTTCTGGATGTCAAGACAAGGTCCATAAAGTCTGTTCTGTAATATAAGATGGTGGCATTAAAAAACCAGGTAGTGTACATTTGTACCTGCCCTACTGCGTTGTACTGGCCTGATATCAGGTTCTTGTTTGTTGAGAAATGACATGGAGGCGAAGTGGTCCTGTTGAGTCCAAGTGATTTATCACATGGAACCATGCCAGCACTTGCTGTAGCACCAAACTGTCAGTTTCATTGTTGTAAATTAAACCACATTTCACAACCTAAAAGATTTTCAGAGCTTATTTTGTAGACATTTTCTAGCGATACCTTACAGGGCAAACTGGGCTCTCTTTAATCAGAGTGTATTCTTTTTCATTTCAATGCTTAACAAGGAGTGTTCTTCTATTTCTAGAACTATTAATTGCTGATATACATAGCTCTGACAAGTTACCATGCAGGTTTCAGTATAAATCCTGAAAATGGGGCTGTTTCAGTATCCCTGTAATGTTCCTTCTCTCACTCTTCCTCACTGGGTGTCTTAGCTGAAAGAATGGAAAGCAACAGCTGCTGACACTGAAGTCTGATGTTTTTACAAGACCAGGGATTATAATTTGTGCTGTGGTATAAATACTTTCTATTTTGTCCTTCATCTGTAGAACTAAATTAAGATGAACTAGGACAGGCTTGTCAGTACTGTTCAACTGTAGGAAAGTTGTTGCTCTGGGCCAGATAGCATTTTCCCACGCAGTTTGGGTACAGTTTAAGATTTGGTGCAAGCCAAGTAGTTTCTCCAAAAGCATCTCTTTGGGAAGAGAGAAGGATTGCTGCTGCAGGGGCACTGAGCATGTTGTGACAGTTGGTTTCAGGGAATGAGAAGCTTTGGCTGGTTTTGATTGCTAGTACAGATGTAGTTATTGGCTGCAGGGCAAGTCGAGGAATGGCAGCCTTGCAAGGTGACTTCCCACACAGCAAAATGATTTAGGAGATAAATCACTGAGGAACCCTTCTCTTGGTCTGTCCAGTAAGGTGGAATTTGGGAATATAATAGAGAAGTCCTGAGGTTTTCTCCTGTATCATGCTATGTCTTAAAACTGTGTCTTAGGAACCTACAGCCACCCAGACAGCAATCAGACCAAACAATAGCCTCATCCTCCCTGATGGAGTTCAACCACAATTCCAATTCTTTTTGAGACCCATGGATTTCTTTTTCTTTTTTTTTTCTTTTCATTTAAAACAAAACAAAACCCCAAACCACAACCAAACACAAAACTCTGACAAAATGAAACAAGGATACCATATTTATTTTTGACAGATGAGTCATTTTGCATAGGTGTCAAGATCTGTGTCTTCAGTATACAGATCTGTAATGGCATTTACTTACGACTCCAGCTGGTGACCAGCAGTATGCTTTACCTTAGGACCTATCCCCTGTGTTTTCAGCAGGCTTCTCCAGGGTAGTATTTCCAACTTTTATGTTTTCCTCCTATGCCAGTCAATGACAATTGCATCTGTTTCTCCCTCTGTGGCATGTGAAGATCTGCATTTTTTTGGCTGTAAATGTGTGAAAGGCAAATTCTTTTCCGAAAGTAAACAGTGTCATAACCAAAAGACTGAGGGTTTGGCCTAGATTAATTTTTTAAAAAGTTTCTTTTCTTACTCTGCACTCTATCTGCTTTTTCTCTTACTGATGTCACATCATTCACCTAGATGTGATTTTAGCCTTGGACTTAATGCTAAGATCTATTCAGTACAGCACCAAGTGCCTCTCAGGTCTGTTGCCAAAAATGTTCTCTTTCCTATCCAGACCTGGAGACTGTAATTCATTCACTTACAGCATCCAGCCTTGACTACTGTAATTCCTTGATTTGCTGGGCTTGGAGCCAAATCGATTGGCAGACTCCAGCTTACTCAGAATTCAGCAATAAGACTTCTGACCTAAACCACACCAATTCTGTATCCTCCCTGTGCTGCGCATCTATATTTGAAAAGCATCTTATACATTTACTGCAACAGTTTCTTTTACACTGTAATTTTATGGGTGGAATTTTTCTCTTACTCTGCATGTCAACTGTCACACTCTTACAGAATTTTCCTAAGCTAAATTGCCATATAGTCTAGTCTTGCACTTACAATAATTTACTGCAAAGCCCTTTTCATCCTATTCCCTAATTGGTGGAATTTGGAGTGAATTATTTTATCTGCCAGCAAAGACTTTTGTTTTCATTTTAACGCACTGTATTTCACTTGCTATTTTGTTTCTTTTTTGTCTTAACAAGTTAAACAAAAAAATTAGTTTCTGATGTTCCTTATTATTGCATACAAGAAATTAAAAATAATCATATATGCATAGCAGCTGACAGTGTAAAAAAAAAAAAGGAAAAATTGACTCCTTTTTGTCTCTTGAACCCAAGGAGAAATTTCAGCTTTCACTCAATCATATATTTGAAATAGCCTGCTTGATAAATATAGTAGAGGGTAAAAGTATTCTGTCTACCTCTTAATCTACAGGTGAGACTACATTTTGGTTCTCGTTTATTTCTGTTCTTCTCTGTTAATGCCATTGTCAAATATCCTGTGTCAAATATTCTTTTTCCCTGGAGATAATTCTAGTTTTCCCTTTAATCCAATCTTTTATGCAACTTTTGCAGGCATCGTGTAAGGTATTCCTGTTGTTATTGTGCCTATTTTTTCTCATTGTTCCTGTATTTCTACTTGATAACAATACCCTGTTCATGTAGCATGTTCTGTGGCAACAGAAACTGAAATTTAAACTTTCATTTAATATACTTACTGTAAACTGGCACCTTTAATAAAGTGAATTGTAGTTACATTGCATTTGTTAAACATTGACACTTGCATGTCACTATAGGCTTATTTGTTTGGATCTTTTTAGTTATTTATAACTCAGCAGAAAAACAATTAGATAATAATTCTTTGTCTGAAACATGCGACATAAATTACCAGCCACAGAATAAGGAAAGCTGTAATTATTTAGATCCTGTAAGTTATATTGATAGGAAAAACAATGACATAGGATGGATTCTTCCAGAACAATGTAGGCTTTTAAACCCTAATTTAGTAAGGAAACAACTTTGCATATGGTTGATGAAAATTTTATATACCATAGAATGTACCAACAGATGTTTGACAATGAATATTTCATGGTACTTAATAATTCCAGTTGCTAGTCACAGCTGACAGTACAGTGCAGCCTAGAGTTCAAGGTGCCTCAGAAAGGTATGTGTGATCTGTTTCTTACCTCATTTTGGAAATTTCTTGCTGGAGTTCAGGAAATAGTCTGAAAACTAGCAGGGAGACCAGGAGTAATTGTTTCAATCAGATTCTGTAGAGATCAGCCCCAAATCTGAGGTCTGTCTTTGGCCAAATCTTACTCAGACATGGAGGAAAAGGTATCGGGACTGGTTGTTTATCATCTTTGTTGGGGACATGGGCTGTGGGATTGTGGGCAACATCGGCAGGTTTGCCAATGGCACCAAGCTATATGGTGTAATCAACGCACTGGAGGGAAGGGATGGCACCCAGAAGCACCTTGACAGGCTTGAGACATGGGCCTGTGCAAACTTCATGAAGTTCAGTAAAGCCAAATGCAAGGTCCAGCACCTCAGTCATGGCAATCCCAAGCACAATTACAGGCTAGATGGAGAAGGGATTGAGTGTAGCCCAGAAGAGAAGGACTTGAGGGTGCTGGTGGATGACAAGCTCAACGTGAGCGAGAAAAGTGAGCTTGCAGCCCAGAAAGCCAACTGAATCCGGGGCTGCATCAAAAGAGGTGTAACGAGCAGGTCGATAAGAGATGATTGAGATGATTCTCCCCTCTACGCTGCTCTCCTGAGACCTCACCTGGAGGACTGCCTTAAGTTCTCAGCACAGGAAGACCATGGAGTGGGTCCAGGAGAGGGCCACAAAGATGATCGGAGGGCTGGAGCACCTCTTGTATGAGTACAGGCTGAAAGAGTTGGGCTTTTCAAGCCTACAGAAGAGAAAGCTCCAGGGACACCTTATAGCAGCCTTCCAATAAGTAAAGGGGGCCTACAGAAAAAAT
>VWPV01000542.1:524-25280 GCA_013389885.1 Geococcyx californianus | reverse complement strand
AAGTGGCTTTGCAGAAAAGGACCTGTGGGTCTTGCTGGACACTAAGTTGAACATAATACAAACAGTGTGCCCTGGCCTCAAAGAATGTTAGTGGTCTTCTGGGCTGCATTAGGTGAAGTATTGCTAATACATCAAGCAAGGTGATCCTTCCTCTTTACTCTGGCCACACCTGGAATAATGTGCCCAGTTCTCACTCCCCAGTGCAAGGAAGACAGAGCTATGGAGTGGGGGAAGGTAGAGATGGGTCACCCACCTCTACCTTCCCCACCCCATATTTTGCCTAATGCAGCCCAGGAGACAACCCATGAAGGGTCACAAAGATGTCTGAAGGACAGGGACATCTCCACTATGTGAAAAGGCTGAGACTATTCAGCCTGACAAAGAAAGGTCTCATGGGGGTTCTTATTAATATACATTAAATAAACACCCAAATGGAAGGTGTAAAGAGAATGGAGCCACGGTTTCAGTGGCACCCAATGGTAGGATCAGAGACAATGGGCATGAACAGAAGCACAGGATGCTCTTTGGAAACATTTTTTTCCTGTAAGGGTGACAGAGCAATGGAACAGGTTGTCCAAGGAGGTTGTAGAGTCTCCATAACTGGAGACAGTCAGAAGCTATCTGGACATGGTCCTTGGTAACTTGCTGTAGGTGGCCCTGCTTGAGCAGAGGGGTTGGACCAAATGGCCTCCAGAGATCCCTTCTGACCTGACCCTTCTGTGATTTTAAACTGGGTGCCCTACAGAAGCCAAACTCAGATTAATGGATATTAAAATTGAGGAGATGGAAATTTTAAATGTAAGAATCTGTTTTATTTTGCTTTACTGCTGTGTTTGCAAAATACATTGTGTCCTGCCTCTTGTAGGAAAGAATTATTGCAGGCATATAAAGCTTCTAGTGAAGTTTTTGGCTTGTTCTGGGACAACAGCACTGTGTCCAGTGAGGAACAGTGGTTGCTCCAGGAGTGGGAAACGCGAGGCTTCTGTCAGCCTCATGCTTTAGGCCCTGCTGTCCTTCTCCCCTGAAACAAGCACCCCCTTAGGGGAAGAGGTTAGTGTGTGGTTCAGTACTTGACAGTACAGTTCCTTGGAGATGGTCATTATTAAAGGATGCAACTTAAAGTAGTTCTGAAGCTGCTTAAACATTCAATACTAACAATTACTACATTTTTGTTGGGGGTAAAGAACAGAGGTTGACTCCAAACTCAACTGTCTGGGTGCTCACTTGCTAAGTGGGACCTGGCCTCTAGTCTCTGCTTCGGTGGGTACGGTCCTGATTTGTGTTGCTCTTCTCCAAATCACCTGAAAACGAAAACATTTTGCCTGGCTTTTGCATATATTGAAAGCTCAGTAACCCAAACAGCTGGGTTTTTTTCTCAGATTTTCATTTTCAGAAGGAAAAGAACCTTTCTTCAGGCCCTCTCCTCCATAGTTTTTTACCTGGCAGCTGACCCGTGACAGGCAGTGACCATTTCACCTGCAGAAGGAGTGAAAGATTAGCTTTTGACTTCCCCCTTTTTATCTGTCTTTTGTGAACATCATGTGAACATGACATATCCACATACGCCTGCCCATCCCAAGTGTGTATGGATAACTTATATTCACACAATCTTTACAAAAAGAGGCACTTCTTGCTAGCTATCTTATGTTACTATTTTGACTTGTTCAGCAGTGCTTAAGAAGTGGATGATAAAACCAAAACTGAACTTGCCCATCAGCTTTAATGGATAGGACTTATAAAATCTTTTGAGGAGAGGAAGTTGAAGGATGATAGCCTGATGTAGGGATGGCCAAAATTGCACAGATGGAGAGGCAAAATAATGAAATGCTAGGTGTCAAAGAGCAGTAGTTCTTAATCTAATTTCATGTGCAATACTACTTTTATTTCAGGTAAACTACATGGCTTTGGATGCATTCCAGGCAATAGGATCGTTTTTGTCCTGCATTTTACGCTATCTTACTCCTTGCATCAGCAGAGCTGACTGACTGTTTACCAGGCATCAGTATTCCCAGCCTAGTATTTTTGTCATTACATTGAACCTAGCTAATTTTGGATGGCCAAACGTTGCAGTAACTCACACTGCTACTCCTGCCTTTTTGTGAGTTTGGCCTTGATAAAGACCTGCAGGCAGGGCGTCTTCACAGGAGTGAGTTGCGTTTTCATCCCCTCGAAGCGATGGCCAATTGTGGAATGCTGTTTGCCATCCCTGATTTGACTGCTGTAGTGCTGTTCTCTATGATTACCTGTCTATGTGGGGTACAGTGTTGATTTTGGATTGCATTGTACACAGATTTACATATGTGAAGTTGTACCTCGTTTAGCCATGGGGCAAAATATTAAGCCCCTGAAAAGAGTCAGCAGAGCTCAGCGCATCCCAGATAGCCCTTTGTTGTTTGCTGTCTTGCAGTTATTACTGATTTCTCCTATATTTTGAGAAGAGCTAAGTCAAAATGTACTAGATTATTGCTGTTTATTCCTGAATGCACATCCAATTTAACATGTTTTGGGGTTAATTTCTGGGAAATTAGGTGACTTTTTTTCTATGAATCTTCATTCTGTCTGGCAATGAGTTATATGTATTCTTGTGTAAGTGTTCTTCAGGATGATGATCATAGTCATGTGGTTTTTAGTTTTAGGTAGTCCTATGAGGAGCAGGGAGCTGGACGTGACAGTCTTTATGGGTCATATCCAGCTTGAGATATTTTGTGATTTTATGATTCTAGGGCTGGACAAAGGTGAAAATACTGTACTCTTTTTTTTTTCTCTCTCTCCTTCTGCAGATAATGCGTCACAATCAATCAGACAGCTTACATGGCAAAAATAAATTCTACTTAAATGAAGCTGTAGTATGTGTGTCTCTAAGCAGTGTCAACAGATCAGAGNCTGGACGTGACAGTCTTTATGGGTCATATCCAGCTTGAGATATTTTGTGATTTTATGATTCTAGGGCTGGACAAAGGTGAAAATACTGTACTCTTTTTTTTTTCTCTCTCTCCTTCTGCAGATAATGCGTCACAATCAATCAGACAGCTTACATGGCAAAAATAAATTCTACTTAAATGAAGCTGTAGTATGTGTGTCTCTAAGCAGTGTCAACAGATCAGAGTCTTCTCTCATTTATGAGGATGGTGTGTATGGACTGAACATCTCAAATTCCGATATAGCAAGGACTAGTGAAAATCAGGTGGACCTCAAAATGGACACTTCCTCTCAGCCAACATTAACTGGTGCACTGTGGAAATCCCATGATCCTTACCAGCAGATGGCTTCTTCCTACAAAAGCAACAAGGATGCCTTTAATAATGGTAATTAATGTGTTATTTAATTAAGAATTAGTAAGGGCAGTTTGCCAACTCTCAGAATGAATAGTGCTAGAAACAAAGAAAGCTTGGTAGAAGTGGAAGCAATAGATTTTGCTAAAACAATTGCATGCCACTTTGCATGGTTGTTGAGGGCAGGTGAGAATGTGAGCGTAAGAGAAATCAGAACATTTTTGAAAAAAAAACCACCTTTGTTTGTGTCTGCATAACAGTCCTCAGAGTGTTGTTCTCCCAAAATACTTTACGAATGTTTTTTAACTTGTTTGGGGTTTTTTTGCAAGCTACTGTCACTCTTGCTGTTTCAAGTGCATTTTATTGGATGTTTTAGAATGTGTGTGCATTACTTGGTGATTTCTAGTAAGCTTTAAAATCATAATCAGTGGTCAAACACCCTCTTCATCACTGAGAATGAAATGAAAATATATTCAAACACACTGTAGTTGTGGAAAGAAAATTACATCACTTCTAAGGGATAATAAAACCTTTGACAATAAGTTTCCATATTTGTAGAAATAGCTCTTACTGAATTACCATTCTTTATTCTTGTATTTTACCAGAACCCCTAAAGATACGTAGATTGCATACCAGTTAGTGGATACCAAAATGAGTGGAAGAGGCGACCTATCTGAGCACTATATCGCACTGGAAATTCTGTGAAAGACTTAAAGACATGCTAATGAGAAAATCTAAACTATCTGGGTTTTATTTTTTTTCTCACATTGCACAATGCTGGTTTTGATCAACTTAGTATCTTCGTTCTGTCATTACTGTGAGAGTTGTAGAGCAGCATGTAAAAACACAACTAAAAGTCTTAGAGAACAGTGATGCACTTTTGGTGCAATAGATTAAGTAATCTGGTGGGGTTTTCCTGCACAGTTGTGAAATTCAGGCTGGGACAGAGCAAGTCTGCACTGCAGCAGTACGTGAGCTCCCATTTTTCTGCAGCTGGCCCAGGTGGATGATTTCTGTCCTCACATGAGCTGCATGCAGGTCAGGTCACAGCAAAGACCAGTGAGCAGCGGGATCAGAAGTTGAAAACATACACAAGTACAATGGTTTTGAATTGTCTTAGATCAAATCTTGAAGCTGTTCAAATAAAAATGTCCTAGATTAAGGAACTTGCTCCTTAGTAATGTGTTAAGTAGGCATCCACTATAGCCTTACTAGTCCTTTGTACATGGATAGATGAGTAGAATTTTATAATCAAAGGCAGGGCAGCCTAATCTCATCACCATAATCAGCAAACCAAGCTGATTAGTAACGTAGATAAATATTTCTGAAAATACCTAAATAATTAGCCTGGTGAAACTTGTTCTAGTTTGACTGAAGTTGTCATTTCAGTACTAGGTTAGCTAAGCTAGTGTAATTTTGAAAAGGAACTTAAACCTCTCTCAAAAGTGAATTAGCTTGTGCTGGCAAAAGTTCAGATGCAAGCTAACCAGGATATTTTCTATTGAGCCCACATGAGAGCGTCTGGTTTAATTAAACTGGCTTGTACCAGTTTAATTGCACTGATTCTAAGATAAGGTAGTGGAGCCTCTGTATGTAAAGAAACAGTGGGTGAGCCTTGTGTTCAGCTGCTGTCAATGCATCTTCTGTAGACATTCTTATCTTGCCGTGGTAACAGAGTACCAGTGCAGTCCCAGCAGCTCACGGACCAGCATTGGTTAAAAAGCCTGACCAAGAGGTACGGTCACAGGCTAGAGCAAGTTTCTCTGGCTAAGTCGTGTCTGTAAAACCTGCGTTTACTAACTTGAGTCACAAGGCACCTTTGGCAAAGCAGCACAGCAAATCCTTGTAGCACACTGATGGTGCAGATGCTGCTGTGAAGACCCCCTGGCTGTGTTGCTAGATCAGACAGGGCTGGGAGCCTCTCCCCAAAGAGATGTACCGTTACATTCCACAGTCACATTTGCAATTTGGAGAGTGACAAGTATTTCATCCTCTGATCATGGAGTGCATGAGTCTGCGTGGTTCAGACTTGCTTCTGTCATGCATCAGGAGCCACCGTATGGGGAGCACAGAATGAGAAGTATTCTAAACTTCTCTCTGAAAGACAGATGGCTTCCAAAGCCCCAAGCAAATGGCTCTGCACATGGAAGTGAAGTAAATCATTTGTTTCTAAGCAATGTGATGCAAGCTGAGCAGTATGACTATTTCATACAAGGAAATTGATTTCCTTTTCATTGATTTGGGTTTTGACCATTCTTTTTCTCAAGAGAGTTTAGCAGAGTTTAAGAAGATCTTGTGCCTCCATTTCCTGACATCTCTGCAGGATATAGTCAGTTCTGATCACTGTGAAGAAAAAACAACAAGAGATGCAATGAGAGAAAAACTAGAAAGAATTTGGAAGTTAGATGAAACTTCTAATAATTTCATGTGGATTATTGTTTCCGGACATTTTCCTCATTTTTCAGCCAGCTGTATATACGAAGTCTCAGAATCACCTTGCAAAAACTGTTCCTAAATAATAAGACAAAATAGGACTAAGTAATGAACACTGAGTGTGGTTTACAGGAAATAGTCATGTACCAGATAAATACATGGCCAGATCTTGCATGTGGTAAGCTTTGTGTGTATACAACTGGAATTTCTTGGTTTTGGTTAATTTTCCCAGAATTATTAGGCATCCTGTAAGAAGTCTGGTCTGTCAAAAAGCCTGAAGTTATTTTATGAGAAGCGTAACATGAACGTGCTGTCAAGGAGTTAATCATGTTGCATTCTACTGTAAGTTAAGTACTATGCAGTTTAGCTTCATAAACATATTCAAATGGAAAATGCTATGTTCCTCCAGAGCATTATTTTCCATTCATATTTTCTAAAGTAAGACATATGTCTATTCACATAGGTAGCATCATGATTGTATGTCATTGTTTTATGTGTATGGGAGGGAACTTTACTGAAGACCTTGGGGCAGGTTCCCACAAAGCTGAAACTGGCACAAGTACACTCGCTAGAAAAGGTATGTCAGTCAACAGCAGAAAAATATGATTGAAAGAAAAATGTGTTAATGCTTTACACTAATGGTTATGAAATTATCTGCATGAAAGAAGGCAAGTACTTTGGGTAATTAGGAATGAGGGGAAGTATAGGTTTTGTGTCAGGCTAAACTGAGAATTGAATAAATTACTCTTGTATTTAATTGACATGACTGTTAACTAGCTGAAGTGATGCCTAAGGATTTACCTATGGATTCAACTCTTTGATTTCAGGAATCAGTGCAATTTTAATTCTTTTAAGCTTTGAAGTGAACAACATTGTTTGCTGGTCCTACCTTTCACTTGTTTTAATTTATATGTTGTAGTGACAGTAATAGGTAAAGGTAAAAGGTCTGGAAAACTGCACTGAAACTTGATTGTGAGAGGGTATTTTTCCCCGCAGACCTTTGCAGTGTAAGTATGAAGGAACTTTATGTATGATGTAGTGAAAAATACAGTTTAAATCTTTTTGGGGAACATAGACAAACCTATGATCTCCATAAACAGCCAATTGCAAAAGCAGGGAGCAAAAATAGGTCTGTATTTGAATAAAGTGATTTTAATCTTTTTCAAAGGACAGAAATTTGTACGGATATGCATATAAGCAAATGAAGTGGTTTGATTTTGGCAAAATACTCCATTTATAGTGTTTTTTGTCAAAGATGAAAACATCCCTGTTTCTAGAGATGTGAAATATTAACTTTGCAACAGGAAAAGCAAATCTCCAGAAAAGATGTGTAGTGATCTTTAATTCCATTTTTTTCCTTATTCTTCATAAGAAATTCCCTATTGCTTAAGGCAGATTGTGCTAATGGTGTTGCTTTATTTAACCTATTCTTAAAACCATAGATCATATTAATTTTAGTTTCCCATCAGTAATTGAGATGAGGTTTAGAACAACACATTAATTTTTTGCTAACTTAACATCAGTTATGGCCTAATGACATTCTATAAAAGTATCTGCATATGTTTGCATCAGGAATGTTGAAGACAGTACTTTATGGGCCTGGCTCTTTTTTCATATTTGTGTAATATTGAACTTATTGCAGTTGGAAAAGTCATACAATGTAAAACTGATGAAAGTGTGATAAAAAGCACGTGAAATATGCTTTAAACTGCAGAGTTAAAGAGCCATCTAAAGGTGTGCAAGCTGTTTCCTCGTAGTTCCAAGGTAGTGCAAGATTTTGGCAAGGGGCAAAGCTCAGTAAGTCAGGCTCTTGTTCAAATAAGCATAGATACTGCTGCCAGTGCTGGAGGTGATTAACGGGTTCCCATATTGAGGACTTGGTTAAATAAGGTAGCTGTGATCGCTTGGAACCTGTTAAAAAATGACTTGTTCCCACAAAAAAAGTCATCACAGTTTCTCATATATGACTGTTGTGAGTTAATTTCTGTATTATTCGTACTGTATGAACTCTTTCTGAGTATATCTGGCCTGCTGATCTTATGAGCTGGAATATAATCGTGCATACAGCCCACACTTCACACATCTCTTGTTAGAACAGCATCCTTTGTAGCCAATGGCAGGTCAATCCCTTACCACCTGCAGAATGCCATGTGAAGATGCAGATGTGATATTTTGAGCTTCTTTAAACTCGTCATCTTTTTGAATTGAGTTTTCAGTGCCACATTGAAAACATGCAATTAATTCCAATTTGCCCTTCCCGTGTTCAACATATGCCTACTAAAGTTAGCGTGGATGGCTGCATAAGTGAACACAGAGTCCATTCACTGCTCAATGTAGGCTATAATAATAATGAAGTTAAATGGAACGGTATAAGAATATAAAGTTGAATAACATCAGCACCCAAGTTCAAATTCATATTGATTTATTAAAACAAGTAAGATCTTACTTTTAATTCTGCAACAGATAACAGCATTTTTGACTCCTCCCCATACCACAGAACACTGGGTTTCATGCTCTGCCACAAGACATCAGTGTCTGTGGGATACATGGTGGAAGTGAATCACAGGGGAAGTATTTTTTTTCCTCTTGGGAATAACACTGCCATTTGTTCCAACAGATGGGAAAAGGGATTAAATAACATGGCACTCTGATACCAAACTGAAAAATATGTCATTATATGTAATCCGCAATTAGTATATTTAAAGTAACACTTGTTTTTCAGCACTGAAGCGCTAGGGTTTTGTAGTTCTGTTACTAATTTTCTCATCTCAAGATACTTTTTCTCATTTCTGAATGTAACCACAGGAGATGCAGCAATATTACATAACCTTTTAATTAAGGCAGTTGATGATGTTCTGGTTTTATTTTGTACTCTAATGTAAGTACAGAATTTCCTGTGTACTGCCTATCATCTGATTTATTTTTTCTAATATCTTCTCATTTAGAGCTCATTCATTAGGAGGGAAGTATAAAATTATGCGCATCTTCAAGGTGATGAATGAAGTGAAAGAGACTGTGAGTCCCTGTCTTTTGAGGTGTCACTGGTGTTGGTTATATAACTGCACACCATACTCAGGGTTTCATTGCTTGTAGACTGCTTGAACAACAACAGCTTGATGACCAAATCTGTCTCATTTTCCTCATATTTACGGTTCCAGCAACTTTAATGCAGTGGGTTTTGAAGTAGGTGGAATTACTGGCATCAATGAAACTGGAATGGTTTGGGCCATATCTCTTACATGCAGATTTATTCTTTAGCTGAGTAAGTTTTTTCCAATATATATCTGCGTTTCAGGGAAGTTGAGGGAGGGAATGGAGCATGTTTCGAAGCAGAAGACCCTGCACAGGGAATCATTTGCCAGACAGCTGGTTTGTGGTGAAGAACTTCCAGCTCAGGGTTGTAAAGAGATGTGACTATAGCATCAGATCCACAGGGAAAGAGGTGATATCTCAGAGAAAGCACTCGCAATGTAAGAGTCCTTCTAATTGTTGTTTGATATCAGGAAGATACCTTGGGAGGGTCTGTGTTTTCCTCAGGTAATACGATCTGTGGGTAGAGACCTGGTTGCGTGCCCTGTGTTAGTACATTGCAGATGTTTTGTATATGTTTTGTTATGGATTTAGAGCCCAAAATAGGTGCACAAGTATAAATAAGTAATGCATCTTAATGGCTGGGAGAAGCTGTTTATGGATGATCAAATTTTGCAAGATACTGAGTATGCAAACACACCCTGTAAAATCATGTAGCTGAATCACCAAGTGTATTTGTCTGGCTTATTTTGAATCTCATTTTAATTATTTAGTATAATACTTTACATATTCCAGGAAATGGCCTTTAGCATGTTGTGTAAAAGTAATGAAGTCTTAGTAATATGAAACCTCCTCAGCAGCATCTGCTGTTAAATATTTATGGAGAAACTAGGGAAGATTGTCTGTCTTTTACTGGCATTCATCAGAGGAGCACCTGATTACCTTCCACATAAACTATATTTGCTGTAGCCAAACTCCTAAAGGAGATTTCATGGGGTGTCTTGTTCTGCCTCCCCTGATACTATAGAAAACTTTACGTTGGGGGTAAATTTTTGGTGGGGCAGTAGAGGGGAGAAGCCTTTGTGCTAGTATTGAAGTTTTTCCTAGTTTGATCAAATAGGAAGATTTCCAGCAGTCACCCGCCCTGATTCCATGGGTGTCCTTTAAAAGTTTGATCTAGAGCTGGAACATAAGTGATACAAAAATAAATGTGATTTGTCTGTATTTGTTTAGGGTCTGCAATAGAAGAATCAAAGAAACTCATGTGCCTTTAAAAATGATTAACTATATTCCACATTAAAGAATACATGACAGATAGGGAAACCAGAGTATTTGGCAAGCATGATAAGACTTTTGTTTTATTTTCTTTTTCTTTTTTTAATTGAGGTTGAGAAGTGCAGGATAGTTGTTGCTGACAGGAAGAACTGCAGAGAAGGTGTCTCATATGCAGAGGAACTTGTCATTACAGGTAGCAGCACTGAGAAGGGGAGGAAGGTCCTAAGAAAGGCTTCTGTGTTAAATACAGGCAGTTTTGAACTAAAGGTGGAAATAAATGCAGGAGGTTGTTTTGAAACATAGCATCTTCTGCTGTGGGGAAGTGATCTACTCTCTGGAGTGGTGGGTTGGGACACGTGTAGAGCTGCAGCACTTGAAGCAATGGGGTGGGAAGGTACTGGTGGTAACTCAACCAAAGCAGAGCCGTGGTCTACAGAGACGCAGCTGTGGGACTAGAGACAAAGCAGAAGTGTACTAAAGGCAAGGCAGAAGTTAGTGGTGATGAATTCAGGCTTAAGGGTGAGACCAGTGTTGCCTGTAGTGAAAAAAAGCGGGAGCAGAAGAAAGGAAAGTGGATCCAAGTACGTTGTGTGCACTAAAGGCAAGTGCTTGGCTAAAGGGATGAAGGCATATGCTTATTTGATAATTGTGGGTTTTTTTCTGGCTTTGATGTACAGTTTTCTCTTTAGCCTTTATGCAAACTGTTTTCGTGGCAGTTAAATGTTCACAAAGCGTTTAGCAAACAATTAAAAAGGGCATCTATTTCAAAATATTTGATCACACCCTGAAACTTCCTATGCTGATGATGCAAAGCTTGGGGAATATGCAAATTTGTAATTTTCACTGTTTTTTTTTCATGACTGCAATAAGCAAACATCAGCGCATATACTTCCAGCCAGCCTCACTAAAAATGGCTGTGCTAATAATACTGAAACTGCAGTCAAAAAAGAGGAACTATTTCCCTGTGTTTTGAGCTCAGGGGGAAAAAAAATGTCTCTGTGACTATCAGATAAGAGAATTCTCTCAGATGGTTATTCTTATAGCAATGGCTGCATTTTTTTTGTGCATTAATCAATAAGCAGCAGCTTCTGTTGAAGGATAAGGTCAGTGTGTAATTGATGTGAAAGAGGTGCTTTGCCTTAATTTTTGCTTCTGCAGCAATTCTGTGTATTGGCTTAGTATTCCTCTGCCACTTACTTTGAGTTTTGGTCTTGTCAGCTTTTATGAGTAAGAAATGGATCTGATCTGTTGTTGGGAAACAAGCGTATAAAACTGAGGTGCTTAGGAGGAGGCTTGAGAGCGTTTTATAAGTGACCTCTCTTCCTTGGCTTTTGTAACAGACTTGTGCCCTTCTGCTACTCAAGAAAATATTGCCATAGTCTATAGCATGTTCCGTTGTGTTGCACCTGAAAGACAGGCCAAAAGCAGGGGACAAACCCAATAGTTTGCAATATGAAGCAAAGTTAATCAGCACAATAATGTCTGTCTGTGGTAACAGAAAGCTCAAAAGAATAGTTTTGATGTGTAAATGTCCTCTTCTTTTTTTTTTTTTTTTTTTTTTTTAATTTTCCTCCAGAGTGCCAGAAACACTTCTTTCAGGGTTAAAGCTAACTGTTTCTGTCTTCAGGAGGGAAGGAGAAGAAGCTTCACTGCAGTGTTTTTAACTGCAAGGTGCAATTCGGTACAGTGGGCAAGGGAGGTGTGGGGATATGCTGGCCTCCTAGAGAAAGGAGGACTGGTTTCATCCTTTGCTGAGTGTTTGGAAATGCTGTTTGGGTCTATAACTTTATGGGATTTCAGTTTATCCAGCAAACATTGAAGCAGGAACATTGCCTACTGAACAAAGATTGTTTTGACTTCAGCCTGCTGGCCAAATCTGTCTTCTGCATATTATGGGGCGGGGAGAAATAGTTGCAGCCCACTTCAGGTACACCCACATTAGAAACCCAAACGAAGAGGCTGTGGGAGTTCTCCCATGCTTCCCCACAGCAGACAGATAAGCCGCCTCTGACCCTGGAGAGGTGACCTGTGCTGGATGGAGTCATGGCCCTGTGCTGGCAGCTGGTCCCATTCCTTGTGATCCTTTGCAGGAAGGGTGTTCTTGGAGTTTTATGGTTATTTTCTCTTGATCATTGGAGTGCAGCTGTGTTTAATGAGCTGGAAAAGAAGTTAGTCAATAAAACATGTGTTCGTTGTTAGCAGAATACCTGTTGGACCATGTGCGTGTCTGTAATTGACCATCTAAAGCTTTAAAGCTTAGCACAAAGACAATTTAATAGGGAAATCATACATAAATAAATTAATACTAAGCAGAAGCAGACAGCTGGCAGGCAATATGCCCTGCCAAGGTGAGACTCTGTGTATTTAATGCACAGACAAGTGAAGATTTCAAGTCTCTTTTATTGATGTGCATAAAACCCAGCACGCTAAAAATAGTTTGGAAGCTGTGTGCTTTAAACACAACTGTTAACATAGGCATATAAGTAGGTTAGAATTATAAGTTATTTCAAGGTAGTAGCATGCTATGAATGTGATGTTAAGGTGGTATCGCTAGCAATGTCTGAGGTTGAGATGTTCTTAAATTTTTTTCTTTGATAGCAGCAATGTTAGAAATAGTGTGTTTACTGGATTTAATAAAAGAAAAGATGGCTGCATCATCGCATGACTCCAAAACCTGGAGCTTTACGACAAGTATCAAATAAATGAGTCGGAACTGTTACAGAGCTTTATGATAAAGCAGTTTTTGTGAAATCAATGTAAATTTTGTCTTAGCCAAGAATTGGGTCTAAATTCTCTAGACCAAACTTCTCTGAAGAATTATGAGGCAAAACCTGAAAACAGAATTACATTGTTTTCCCCAAGCCAACAATGAAACAAAGATTCGTGACATTTACAGTAATTTTACCATGGTCAAAAATCCAAAGTAGAGAAGTGAAGAAGAATTATGTTGCAGACTTAGTCATCTTAGACTTTGGATTCTTTCTGTTCTCTCTCTTGTAACAAAAAAATGCACCAAAAGCTGATGATAGTAATTAATGTAGGCTCTGTTATGAACTAATTATTTATCTGCTTTTTGTGAAAAGACCTCTTGTTCATGAATATGCTTGTTGGCCGAAGAAATGCAGCAACTGTTTTTTCACAGGGTTGGGCTGGTTAGAACTAAATAGCAGTATTGAAACTCTCAAATTGATTTCCTGCCTTATTCAGTCAGCTGGGAAATGGGTAAGGTGCCTTTTTCTTTGATAGCTTCAGGGTCAAAATATTTTTCCCAGTGTTTTTTTGGGACCCGGTACCAAATTCAGTTTCTACTGTGAAACCAAATTGACTGTGGTGCAGAGGCCCAGTTTCTTGATGGTATTTGAGATCTAGACTCCCAGTGAAACTGCTAGGAATTCTCCTCAGATCCTAAAAGCTTATAGATGCCTTTTCTTTACCAAGTGGTCTGAACTGCTGCAGTAGCAACGGTGTCCCTGGCTGAAGCGCTGTGCTGCCCATGTCCAGTGCTGCCTAGTGATACTCCCTTTCTGCTACCAACCGTCAGCCACAAAACCAACTGAAACTACGGTATAGAAAATCCATGGCAAATCGAGAAAGTGTTAGTAGGCACTAAAAGCCGCTATCGAACCCAGTCATAGTGCCTTTCACAGGCAGGAAAGGAACAGAGGCTGAGGTGCCTGGAGTTCCCTGGGGAATCAGCCGTAGCTAATGAATCTGCATGGAAACTACTGGGAGCATCATTAGGGACAAAGAGGTGCCGTGGGATTTCCTGGTGGGGACTTTCGGTGAAGCTCATGGGAGTTAGACTGCTATTTAATTTGTTATTGAACTGTAATGGCAAATGAGATGCTGTTACCCTTGAGTTCCTTTGAATATCCAGACCCGGTAGACTTAGCACTGGCTTTTAGGTGTCTGCTTGTGCTTCGCATTATGCATCAGTGCCAGTGGGGGGATTAAATACAGCAGCTCTGCCACTTCAAATAACTTTGGTCTAAAGTTGATGTGTCAGCTGTCAGTCCAAATGAGCTTGGTATAAAAACTAGCACCAGTTATTATGAATAAATGGTAAAAGCAGAACCTAACTGTATGTATTATTTTTGCAAATCTAATGATTTTGAGTATTTTAAACATGTTTGTTGCTGAAAGTGGCATGAATATCTCTTCGGTTAGTGAAATTTTATTTGGAGAAGAGGGTAAACACATGACACACATCTCTGAAAGTCACAGTGATTTAATTCAGTGTATGTATGTATGTACTTTCGGCAAAATCTGTGTGGCAGGTTGCCCCCAGACCTCCCTTCCCTTTTCGTTTGTTTGCTTTGAAACAGCTGGGAAAGAAAAAAGCCCTGAACATCCAACCCAGCCTGACCTCAGAGCTGACCCAGCTTTGAGGAGGAGTTTGAACCAGAGGCCTCATAAGATTCTTTCCAACTTGAATTATCCTGTGATGCTGTGAAATTAGGATCAGAGCTGGAGGAAAAAAACTGAGGGCTTTCTATTAAAAACACAGGACTTGAAAGGGGTTTTTCTAGCTTGCGGTGTTTCCTAGTGCCTCGATAATGTCTTCCTATCCTTCCCATAATCATCATTGTGGGTACTCCGGGCTTACCTGAAGAGCTCTGATCCTTGAGGGAGAGAGAGGAGGGGTGAAGGAGAAAATCCATGGCATTTATTTGATTTGGAAGTGCTTAGTCCTGTGACAACAGACAGAAGGTGAGAATCACTGTGACTAATGAGATGTTTACTTGGCTTTTGTATCCCACCCCACCCCCCCACCCCCCCCAGGAGCAGGGGCTATGTTTGTTTTGGTATGTATTGATCTCAGATCCCTGGAAATGCCATTGCTTTGTCCTTCACCTTCCAAGCAGCTTATGCCAAGTCACTAATCCTGTCTCTTAGTGCTACAGGAAGGGTAGAGTATGGTAGATAGGATGTGGAATGCCACTTGCTTTTTTCCCCATTCTGTACAACATTAGCACATTTTTAGCCAGAGGCTGTTGTTTCTCTGAATTTGGACCCAAGCCCCATTCTAAGGTCCCCTTAGAACCTCCCATGAAAGCTACCTCCATGCTCTATAGGCCTGAAGTCACTGTTATTGTTATATTTAGATTGACTAGGAAAGTATATTTATTTTGGGCAGTCGAATGTCTTTCTGTGGTTTTCTGGTATCTGTCCTCATTGGTACCAGACCTAAACTCATGGAAAACGTGTGTATGTGGGAGAAATGGGTTTGCTTTTAATGTTGGATTTGGCGGTATATGTCCATGTGCACTTGTGATTTTTATCAGTATTTCGTAGTAACAGCCTCTAACTCTTTGAGAAAATCGGTGAGGGAGACAACAGGGAATGCATGGGTTTTCTTTATTTAATGAAATGCTCTCAGCTGAGATAAAAAAGCAGAAAAAGCTGAATTTAAGTGGTATTTTCTGCTATGGAGTGGTATTGCTGAGCAGAACAGACTAAATGACCCCAAAATGTTGAAATGCTGTCACAGATAACGTGATAGGTGCCCTCCAGCCTCAAGCATGTCCCTCTTTGCTGGGGAGTTTGTCCAGCCCAACATTGAAAGAGTGGATTTTTCTGGCTTGCTGTTCAGTTTTGTCTAGGTGAATCTGGCTCTGGCTCTTTAGCAAAGAGTTACCTGGGCTGTTGTAGGAGAAATGAATTTTGCATAACTGAGAAGCTGTTAAAGGGTGTTTCAGTTTGCACATAAACTCTGGGGGCCAGAACGTGATGGGATGCTAACAGCCCTTGGCTGCTGCAGAAGAGGGAGGGGGCAGGAATCTGAGAGTCTCACAGAAAACCCTGTGGAAGAGGCTGAGCTACAGCTCTTCTTTGTTAAAGCTTTGGAAATCTGGGAATATTTTCTGCACTTGTGTAAGTGTAAAGGTGTAAATGAGAAGGGGAAGGATGTGGCCAGTCACCTTCCCTTGCTCTTTGTGTGCAAAGGGTGCAGGATCGATGCTGGGCAGAGCCCAGCCCAGGCTGGAGGGGTGCAGACAGGGGCAGCGGGACACTTTTGCTGGGTGCTGGTGATATTTGTGCTGGTCTGGTGGGTGCACTGCTGAGCTTAACACAGCCTGCCTGAGCATCGCTTGCCAGGATGGAGAGGAGCAGACGAAAGGATAAGTAAATGCTGAATTTAAAGACAGGGAATAATACAAAATTAATTTTCTGGCTGATGTTGATAAACGAGTTAAAATTACAACAAAGGAGGCTCATAAAAGGCTTGTGGTCCTAATTTACCTGGCTTTTGATCCATACCAAGTTCTGACTGTCAGGCGTAAGGCTGCAGCCAGTGGTTCTGGAGAAGGGCTGTGGATAGTCCCATGGATGCCCTGGCTGCCTAGGGAGCAGGGGAGAGCTTTCTGGCTGTGACTTTCCAGTAACAGTCCTCTTAGCCAGCCCTCCTCTGCCTTGCTCTCTACACTGATAATTGGATTGTGCCCCTCACCTCCCCCTTTTTTAACATACTTAGCTTTCAGAGTTCTTTAGTAGGCAGCAGCTTTCAAGTAGGCTTTCAAGGCTGATTCTGGAGGTTTCTTCCCTGGTTTTGGAGATCTTTTAAAGGGGAGGATTCCTCCCACCGTTCTTCTGCTTAGAACCAAGGGCAGTCAGTTCCCTTGTGCTGCAGTGGGGAGCTCTGGGGAGGCTTCTTGGATAAGTACTCTGCATAACAAGAGCTGGTACTGACCGGTGGATTGGACCTCTTTTCCCAATCTCCCTTCACCTGAGGCTGACATTACCAGTTCTGTCAGTTGTACCTTCCCGAGCAGCTGCTTTTGGGACGGCACTGCTGCCTGCTATACCAGCTGGTCTCCTGTCTTCACTGTTTCCAGCATGGCAGCAATCAGAGGGACATCAGGCATCCTACCCTCCCTTGCTGGCAGGCTAGGTATATCGGTCCAGGGACACGTTATGCTTTTATTAGGCAGAGCTTTGTTGACTGCAACCAGTACAGCCAAACCAGCCCCTTCCCTCTTCAGTTGGATTAAGCACAACTTTTCCAGCCAGAGAAGACACTCATCACCTGACTGGCAGCTGGGTTGTCACCTCATGGGTGCTCTCTTGCTGTTCAGGTTCTATGAGTGCAACAGAACTTAAATTTAAAAGTAAAAAAAGAAAAAAAGATAAAGCAGCTAAACTAGTGATAAGTTCTTTATTTACATAGTGACAGAATCTGATTTGTTTTTCCGGAACACCTACAGTTTCCACTGCTCAGCTGTGCTTCTTAAGAGTTATAACAGCTAATAAGAAATGTTCAGAAACCACTACTATTTTAATTGGTAAAGCAGTTATTGTTTAGTTTTGGTGGTGGAAAAAACTGCATGTAAGATGTTTCTCTTCTCTGGGTTTTTTCAAATTTGTAATTAGCGTTCTCCAATTATGTACTTCATAAACTTTGGAAACAGATATTTCAAACAAGTGCTTACTGCTTGGTATTCTTATGCAAATAACTTTGTTAAGATAAATAGACTCAGAGGACCTAAAAGGAATATTAATGTGAGTAAACTTACCCTGAAATGTAAGTATTCAGAGGTTAAGGGCCTTTCACAGGTAGAGCTCTTTTTAATAAATAAATAAAACTGAAACATCAAGTTTCCATAAAGAAAAACAGACATAGATTATTCCTGGTTTCTTCTGTTGCTGCAAATTGTAATCTTTTTCTAATATGGCTATCAAAAAGAAATAAGTGCAAAAGTAATCTTTAACAAAACAAGGCTGTTGAAGTAAGTTAGGGAGTCAAATCCTGCTGTGTTACATATTGCAGTCAAGGCTTAATCTGGATTTTCACCAAGACCAAAACTTGATCCTTTAAATCCAGTCTAAAACAGTAAAAGAAAGGGAATTTTGGATTCATTTTAACATCCTGTGTCATCCTGTTGTGACCAAGCACCGTTTGTGTATAAATACCTTGCTTCTGACAGTGACCCTGCAGTCTCAGCAGCATGTTTAACATATGTGTGGCATATGCTGGGAGCTGAAATCCCAAAGTGTGTTTGCTGCCCCCAGCTGTGTGAATGTCAAAGCAGGATAAGACAGTGAAAACAGAGGCAGAGATACGATGTGTTCCCACGTGCCCATCGCATAGTCATCTTCCATCACTCCACACATCCTGTGGTGGTGATCAGCCATGGAGCCTTGGCTTTGCAGGGTGCCAGCAAGCTTGTTTTGCATTAACATTCTGCCTCAGTGAGCAACACTGGTGAAAGCCACATGCATCAGGGGAATGCCAAATGTGAGCAGGTGTCATTTTGAATTGCCACCAGTTGGACCAACACGGTCTGTAAAAAACCAAATATCTCCTTTATAATAGATTTTCATGGCATACGTGTGAGAAGGGATAAGGTCCAGAGCAGGCATGAAATGTCTTTCTAGCTCTCTGCCTGAATGACCAAGGCTCAGAGTACCTCAGTATTGGATTTGTTTTCTTCTGGCAGTACACATGCTGCGGGAGGGGTGCCAAGCCCCCCATCTTCTGCACTGTCCTTTTTGCAGAGGGAAGAATGAAAAGTTAACACCTCTGATGTAGTAATAGAGGTTGGTTGGACAAAGATTACAGTGAAAAGCATTGCAGCCTGTCCATTTCAGAATTTTCTCATCCCTAGGTATGAGGATACATGCTTCTTTCTTATGCAGCTTGTATTATTGTAAAAATTACTTTGCAGAAATATAGTTAAAGAAAAGCCAAAAGCTAAGGTGCAGTTCCTTAGGTCCTGGCTAGGGAGAAACCCCAGATGTGGTTATATTTTTTTTCAAGCAGTGCACAGATTTTTGCAAAAGCCTTCACAGCTCAATGCTTGAAAATAAGTACCTGATTCTCTGCATTTGCAGGAGAAAAAATGGAAAGATTACAAATGAAGATCCTTGTGAAATAATTTCTTAGTATTTGAGTGCAAGTATCATCTCCAAGTCACACCTAAAGGACTGCAACAAGAATAGGGCAGGTAGTTTGGGCAAATAAACACAGATAAACTTGGCAGAAAAAGCTGAATGGTTCCAGACTGCAGCTGCCAGTCAAGTAGACTTTGAACTGGGTTTACTCAGTTGATTCTTTTTCATGCATAAAAGAAAGGTTTGATAGTAAAATTCTGTGTAATAATGGAAACTATTAATTTTACAATTGTCTTATTACTAATAAAGGTACTAATTACGTTTCTCTCCAGCCCAATTGTGGTGTTAATGCTTTTCTATTATTTTGTGTCTAGTTAGTAAAGTGTGGGTCATCCTTTGGATGACAGTGGAATGAATTCAGATTTCAGTAGAATCAGGTAATGCACGTCTTACCAGGTTGTAGTAATACAGCAGTGTTCTCCTTTCTAGACAGATGCTAATGAAAAAGTCAGAATTTGATCTTTATGGTGGCATAGGTATAGCAGAGGATGCATTGTCACCATGTCCTTCACTACGTTACAGATCTGGATGCATCAGAGACCCATGGTCCCCAGGCAAGCATTCCAAACCAAGAATCCATCCAGCCAAGCATTCGAAACCAGGAATCCATCCAGCCCCCACAGGTAGAAGCACTGCTGCTGAACCAACAACCTGAGAGCCAGCAGGATGCAAAAAGTGGAGACAGAGTAGAGGAGAAGATTGTTTACCTCTGATGACTTATTTTCTAATCTCAAATCACTTTGGGGATATAATTGTGTTTGCTTTTCTAAATGTCTGTAGTTGCTCTCTGTATGACCAAATGGCTTTAAGGATATTATTGAATATACAATGCAAGATTTTCCCCATGATAAATATGACAATTAAGTTATTTTGAAGCCTTTGTTATATAATCTTTAATTTATGACATGATTTCAAATGCTTTGCAAGAAGCAATGGGTAGAAGAGGTGATGTAATGTTTTGGATTTTTAAAGATGCCACTGATACTGAAAATGCGGTCATTCTTAGCAAAAACAACTATTTTTGTGCCACCACCAAGAGCAATAAAATCTAGTGTTGATCTTTTGGTCTTGTTTTTAAAAGGACAAACTAGGAGAGTTTGGCCTACCATTCGAGATTTCAGAATATGGATCACTAGCCATGTAAGTATGATGGCTGTAGTCGTCACTGAAATGTGCTATGTACCCATAACTATCAGGTCATTTTCCTTATCCGCTGGCTCAGGAACCGCTCAGAAGAGGATGTTTTTCATGGTCTCAACTTAATTGCATAATTGTGTTTGTTCATGTCCCAAAGCTTATCATCATTTTGGTACTACTGACAGTTACTGTATGGAGATGCTGTAAATCAGTTTGTTACTGTGTTGTAACTGTACCTCATTTCAGTAAGTGCCCTTATGAATTAAGATTTACAAGATGAAACCGTCTCACTAGTCAAAAGAAAAGAAAGGGTGAAAACAGTAGACTTTTAATTAACTGAACCCTCCTGAAACTTGGCTGCTTTCCCATGTAGGTGCCAGCTGGCTTCCTGCTTTCGATTTTGTGGGATCATCTGTGCATTAGGCAATAAGAGACCAGGACCTGTTTTGTGCCTTTTTGTCTTTCAAAAATATTTGTTCACTTCTATTGAATTGAATAAAGGTTTATGCACTTCTTCAAAACTGTAACTTTGTTTTTATTGTCCGAAGACGTTTGAAAACAGGAGGTAAATAAAAAAGTCTTCTTGCCTGATGTGCACTTTGCCCTCCTGCAGATGCACCTGCCTTGGTCCAGCACACCCAAAACTGTGCTGCAGGCAGCTCAGCTGCCAAAACCAAGAACTTGCCTATTCAGACAGCTGTGGACAGCCCTCTTGATTGGCAGCAGTGTAGCAGAAATGCAACTGCACTGCTTCTGGATTGTAGCTGCTGCACATCTGCCCAGATCGATGGACACAGGAGCACAGGATTGCCCCTGTCCGTTTGTCTGGATGAGCCCCAACTGTCATATGCTTTCCATTTTACCCTAGGCCTTGCATTGTGCAAGTCTCTTGCAGGAGGCAGAGTTTTAGATAGTAGATGTTTGTCAGCAAGGGTTTCCTGATATGGAGTACTTTCTTCCAGGGACTGGTGTGCTACTGGGAATATTGAAAAGCACAACTCTCTGGATTGCATCTTACCGAACTTTGGTTGGTGTCTTGGGCTAAGAACTGAGTGATCAGCCTTCTCAATGAGCTGGACCTGATTCCCAGCTGGTATTAAACGGTCTGCCAAGGTCATTAGGGAAACACTGGGCCTGCAGATGTGTTTTCACATTTCTTGTTCCAGCCTTCAGTACTCCTGCCCACCTGACAACGTGTCTTTAATATGTCTCCTTACAAGAGAAAAAACCTTTTTAGAATTTCTGGAAAGGTTATACTTTCTTTACATTTCACAACTAGACTAAAAACCTCTCTGAAGGACAGAGTAAGGACAGTCCACAATCTCTGTTTTACCTGTTAGCAATGAATTCAGGGTTGCCATCTATCAGCTCTTTGGCAAATATCTGAAAAGCTAGACCAGTTTCTTGGGATGCAGTATAACCCAGGATATTTGCAATGCCCAGGGACCAGCAGTAGTAGTTTTCTCTACAATTACTCTCTTTGCATTTTATTATGTCTTACTGAAACATCTGGTATTGGTTACTGTCAAATCCAAGCTGCTGAATGCATAGCTGGTGTCCCATCCTGGTGTGGCAAGTCCTGAGAAAGCATCTTGCAGTGGGAGAGGAAGAGAGAATACTACTTCTCTCATCAGTTTTAATTCAAGGTCTGGGAGTTGAAAAGCGGCTGGCTTGGACTTCAGCTGTTGTGCAAATTCCTTGAGTCCCCAAACATCAGGCAGCATTTTAGGTTGCTCACCTGTGTTTACAGTAAAACTCCTGGCACTCAAGGAAGGCAAAGGCAGGAAACAGGTGGCCTCTAGATTTAGGTATTTTAATTGTAAAAAATATTTGAACTATAGGCTGATGTAGTCTCAGCAGGTGCTCTTTGTAACAAGATGTATTATGCACCTCTGAACTGTGTCCATTATTCAGGCATTTCTTAATGCTTAAAAGAATTTAAATGCAGCCTGAATGAGACTCAACAATTTTAGCAGGTTGCATTTTCAGTCATTGTCAGGCATATATTAATGATTCATCTTGTTTTCTAATTATAAAAAATATATTTGGAAGTTCTCCCTTTCACCTTTATTATATTATTTTGAAGTGGCCTTACTTGCAAGGGCCTTTGTTTTTATATGTAAATAATTCCTTTTTTTTTTGTTTCAGGCTTCTCAAGTATCTTCCCTCTGAAAGCTCAAAATGGAATTTAGTCATTCATTTCCATGTTTAAATTAAAGGAGCAGTTGCTGTACCACAAATCTCTGTTGCACTGGACTGGGCTTTCTCTTTGTTTTTCCTTTTTTTAACTTTCCTCAATCATTTAACAAAGTGGGGATTTCTTTACTGTAATACCTAGACTTTGTCCAACATTTTCATCTTAATGTTTGTTGTATGCTAGCAAAGCTGTCATACCTAAGAACTTTGAGAGATTTTTAAGGGAAACTTTCAACAAAGTTTTTTTCAGCAAATACATAAAAATGGTAAAGAAAGAATTCATTACGGACTGAAGCTTACAGAGCGTTGGATCCAGAACCTTGGATTATGCATTCAGTCATTTACAGGACGAGGCCGGAATAAAGTAAAACTTCACGTGGCTGGTATTCACATATTAAGGTAAATAACACAGCCGCATTTTTAAGAGGTTTTTCACAAAGCTTGTCCACATAATTTTCAAATGAGTAAATTAAATACAGATTAGGCTTTTAGGAAAACTCCACAGAGATTGTTTCCTAAAGTGATTTTAAAAAACCCTGTTAATATTTGCCATGTAAGGAACGTGAATCATTGTACTTAGCGTGCTCTGTGGGCTGCATCAATTTATATGCCATCCATTTAGGGTAAAAAAGCAAGATTTTTTTCACCGCTTCTTAATCAATTAGGTGCAAATTCTGCAGTAATGTGCCATAATGCTGGTAAAATCGTGTTCATGGTGTTGCTCATTCAGAGAAAAGCAAGGAGGTTGTGCTGTAACAAGTGATGTATACTTGTTCTGACTGAATTTTGAAATCAGAGGAGGGTTGCAGATGAGGCAGTTTTCCTCATGCTTTTGATGACAAATGGGGAAGTGGCATGACAACGTGGATGCTTTCTAGTGAATATTCTGTTTGAAGATAATTTCAACCCCAAATCCTTCCCATCCAAAGCCTTCACTGTGCCCAGTTTGTATTACAGAGGTAGAAAGAGCATAGGCTGTGGGGCATTAACATATTGTAACTGATTGGATGCCTGCTCTTTCTTACGGAATTGCAATTGCTCTGTAACTTTTCGTTTGCCAAGGTAAATGGATGTATTTGTTGTTTTCTCATCCCTTGTACAGGTCTGTATGTGGAAGCACTGCAGAAGTAGACATGAATATTTCTGGTAATTGCTGTCAGTAAGGACAGCTACCTGTTACCCTCCAGAAAAGTTTTCCTGTCTCACTTGCTGCCACATTCTGAGATGAGACTGTGAGGATGGCCTGAATTCAGTGGCTTGAGTTTTGCATAAAGGCTCTTACTGGCAGACTGATGTGAAACCAGTGCATTTAATTTCTTTGATATAAAGGAAAAACCTCTAAGAATAACATCGCTGGCATTAATGTAACTTATTCTCATTAATGCAGCCCTTCACTCTGCAAAAATGAATCAGACAATCAGACTACTAGACTTCTTCTGTTAGGAGATCACCAAAGACTAAGAGGGTTGTGGAGGAACTTGCAAGCGTTCTGTGGGCTGTGTAGATAAATGGTTCAGATATATCATCTGGGGATGCCAGTGTTTTTCACTGACATGTAGAGCTGTGCTGGCAGCAACTCTGCCCAGGCCAGCAGTTGGCTCCCAAATTCCCAGAGAGCTGTTTCCTAGCCTGGGAAGCAGCTATGCAGAAGTTTCTTCCTCCTTCCTCTGACTTGGTAAGGATGTTCCCACTCCTTACATAGAAGGGATCTGCCATAGAGAGGCCTGCAGCACCCACCAAATTCTGAGATGGCACCTTGAAATATCCTAGGTGGAGACCATGAATATCCAGGAGGAGATAAAAGAAACATGAAAAAGGCACTCTGGCCGTAGAGAGGGCAGGAAGAGTGTCCCCTATCATGGGGTGTTTTCTGAGATCCTTCATGGAACAAATTTTTTTCATTTGGAGAAGAAAAATCACTGATTGTCACACTACTTATTGTTTGTTAGACTAATAATCTGAGAACTAGTTAAAGGCCTTTTTTTTTTTTAAATCCATTGCCAGATGGAGTAGGGATGAGATACTTATGAATGTGACAGTGAAGCATGCTACTTGAAACAAAGAATTTCTCCTATGGATGCCGCTTAGCAGATGCAAGGGACCTTTCACAGTATCAGGATCACAGTATAACAAGGCTAGAAAAGACCTTTGAGATCGAGTCCAGCCTATAACCCAACACCAACACCTACTCATCGTCTAAACCATGGCACTAAGTGCCTCATCCAATCTCTCTTTAAACACCTCCAGGGACTCCACCACCTCCCCAGGCAGCACATTCCAATGACCAATCACCCTTTCAGTGAAGAATTTTTTCCTAATACTTAAACCTAAACCTCCCCTGACGAAGATTGAGACCATGTCCTCTCGTTCTGTCGATGGTCACCTGAGAGAAGAGACAAACCCTGCCTCACTACAGCCTCCCTTTAGGCAGTTGTAGAGGGCAATAAGGTCTCCCCTGAGCCTCCTCCAAGCTAAACAACCCCAGCTCCCTCAGTCGCTCCTCACAGGGCTTGTGCTCCAG